>JXCR01127514.1:619-25488 GCA_002079205.1 Phalaenopsis hybrid cultivar
TTATCATAAAAATCATTAAAAGCAGTATTTTTAGCGTCACCGATTGTTTTTTAGACTCTTTGCGGGTCGTTTGATATTTTTTCCAGTTCTCTAAGCTTTTACATTTAAACCAATTTTTATAACATAACTTCTTATATTTTATCTTTTCTTGCACATTATTATTCCACCACCAACTATTTTTATTTGTAAATATTTTTTCTTTTGATTCTCCAAGAATATTTTTTGCTAATTGTTTAATAGTGTTTGTTACTTTATCCCACATCACATTTGCTTCTTCATGAATATCCCAAATTTTGAAATCTTGAATTTTACTCATAAAAATAATTTTATTTGTGTCTTTTAAGTTTCTCCATCTAATTCTGCAATGATGAGTCCTAGTATTTTTTATTTTACAACTCTTAATTTTAAAATCTAAAACTAATAAACGATGTTGGGTATTTAAATTATCACTTGGAATTACCTTACAATCTTTACAATCACGACGATCTCTTCTTCTCATAAGAAAATAATCAATTTGTGTTTTATTAGATCCACTCTTATAAGTAATAAGATGTTCATCCCTTTTCTTGAATAAAGTATTAGTAATAACAAAATCATACGCTAAAGCAAAATCTAAAATAGCTCTACCTTCTTCATTAGTTACTCCAAAACCGTAGCCACCATGAATATTTCTGAAATCTTCTACCACTCTACCGACATGTCCATTTAAATCTCCTCCAATAAAAATTCTTTCTTCAAGAGGTATCATTTGTATTAAGTCTTCTAAGTCATTCCAAAATTTATCTTTAGACCCTGTATCTAAACCTACTTGAGGAGCATAAACACTTATAATATTAAAAATCTTAGTATCAATGATAATCTTAAGGGCTATAATTCTATCACCAACTCTATTAATATTTACAACATTATCTTTCAAACTCTTATCTATAATTACACCTACACCATTTCTAGTGCGACTCTTACCAGAATACCAAAGTTTAAAACCTAAATTATCAATCTCCTTAGCCTTTTCTCCAACCCACTTAGTTTCTTGAATACATAAGATATTAATTTTCCTATGAATCATAATATCAACTAATTCCATTAATTTACCATTGAGAGTGCCTATATTCCAAGAACCTATCCTAATATTAGTTTCATTAGTTTCATGGACTAACTTCTTTACCCGCATTCGTCCGTAATGTGGGAACCCTTGCTTATTTAACACTACACCCGGGCGCCGGTGTAGCGGCCCTTGCACACTTTTCACTGTATTCAGGCTATACAGCGCGTCGCTTCCAGGGGACGCCCTAGCACTTACACAATGATCAAAAGGATTCATGTCATGATTTTTTCGACAAGTTTTACGCTGGCTGTCGACTACCTAACGCAACCCTCCACTTTTCGCATCCGGGCTTGGGACCGGCAACGATAGTGTAATATGATCTACCATTGCAGGATATTAGATGTTGGATAGACTAGCTGGACATAAATACTTTTGTTTTCTGGATAGATATACTGGTTATCACCAACTACAAATAGCTCCTGAGGATCAAGAGAAAATAACTTTTACCAATTATTATGGTACAATTGCTTTTAGTAATTTGATTTATATAATACACCTATTACATTTCAAAGATATATGATGGCTATTTTTAGTGATTTATTAGAAAAAGAGATTGAAGTTCTTATGAATGATTTTTTAGTATTTGGAACTTTATTTGACTCATGTTTAGAACATCTATCAAAAGTTCTTAAGCGCTGTGAAGAAGCAAATTTAGTCTTTAATTGGAAAAAAGATCAATTTATGGTAGTATGCGGAATAGTTTTGAGACATCAAATTTCAGAAAATTGTATGGATGTAGACCCTGCAAAAATTCAAGTGATAGTTAATTTACCTCACCCAATAATTATGAAGGAATTTAAGAGTTTTTTAGGGCATGTTGTATTCAACAAGCGTTATATTAAAGACTTTTCAAAAATTACTAAATATCTATATCATTTACTTGAAAAAGATGTAATTTTTAATTTTGAGAAAGTGTCTAAAAGCTTTTGAATTATTAAAAAAAAATTAGTCAATACACCAATTATTGTTTCGCCAGATTGGGAAAAACTTTCTGAATTAATGTGCGATGCTAGTGATTATGCTATTGGAGTTGTTTTAGGACAAAAGCAATTTAAGATTTTCAAAGTTATATATTATGCTATTAGAACTCTTAATGAAGCTCAAATTCTTAATGAAGCTCAAATTAATTATATCATAACTGAAAAAGAGTTATTAGCAGTAGTATATACTTTTAATAAATTTAGATCATGCTTAGTTGAAACTAAATATATAGTGCATACGGATCATTCTGCTATCAAGTATTTAATGAAAAAGAATGATGCAAAATCAAGATTGATAAGATGGTTTCTTCTTTTGCAAGAATTTGACTTTAAAATATTAGATAGGAATGGAGTTGAGAATTAAATTACTGATCATTTGTCCAGACTTGAATTAGAAAAACCGTTCAATTTTGAAAAAAGAAATTAATGAACATTTTCTAGATAAAGTGTTCAATGTTAATGAGTGATGTATTTCATGGTATGCCGACATTGTGAACTTCATTGTTAGTGATATTAGACCATATCGAATAACATACCAACAGAAGAGTAAATTTATATCTGAAGCTAAGACTTATTTTTGGGATGACCCATTTTTACATAAATAAGAAAAAAATCTTATTATTCGAAGATGTGTGCCTTTAGAAAAAAACTTATGAAATTATCTAAAAAAGTCATAATTCTGATTTTAACCAACAGAAGAAGAAACTTATGTGTTCCATGATATGCTGACATTTTGAACTTCATTGTTAGTGATATTATACCATATGGAATGACATACCAACAGAAGAAGAAATTTTTATCAGAAACTAAGAGTTGTTTTTGGGATGACCCATTTTTATATAAACAAGGAAAAGATCTTATTATTCGAAGATGTGTGCCATTATAAGAAACTTATGAAATTATCCAAAAATATCATAATTCTGATTTTGGGGGACATTTTGGTGTTGATAAAACAACATACAAAATTTTACAATATAGATTTTATTGGCCTACAATCTTTAGAGATGTTAATGCTTATATCAAAACTTGTGATTGATGTCAATGAGTAGGCAATATTTCTAGAAAAAATGAGATGTCCCTCAATTATGTGTTAGAAGTTGAGATATTTGATGTTTGGGGATTAGATTTCATGAGACCATTTATACCATCTTTTAGAAATTTATATATATTGTTAGCAGTAGAATATGTATCTAAATGGATAGAAGTTGTTGCTTTACCTCGATGTGATGTTCAAAGTGTTGCAAAGTTTTTAAGAATAAATATATTTTGTAGATTTAGGATACCGATAGTAATCATAACTAAACGGGGAAGTCATTTTAGAAATGTAATAATGTAGAAATTATTAAAAAAATATTATATTAATCATAAAATTGCTACTGTTTATCATCTTCTAATAAGTGGTTTGGCTAAATTATTCAATCGTGAAATTAAAAAAATATTTAAAAAATTTGTAAATCCAACTAAAATGGATTTGTCAGCTAAACTTGATTATATTTTGTGGGTTTATAGGACGGCATACAGAACTCCTATAGGAATGTCCCCATACATGCTAATATTTGGGAAAGTGTGTCACTTACCAGTTGAACTTGAACATAAAGCATATTGGATGATTAAGAAATTTAATTACAATTTGAAAGATGCTGGTGAGAAGATGTTATTGCAAATGAATGAGTTTGAAGAGATAAGGAATGAATCTCATGAAAGTGCTAAGATTTACAAAGAAAAAATGAAGATGACATGATCGGAGGATTCTTACTAAAATTTTTTAACTAGAGCAACAAGTTTTGCTTTATAATGCATGATTGAGATTATTTTCAGGCAAACTTAAGTCCAGGTGGATGAGTCCATTTGTTGTGATAAAAGTTTATTCCTATGGAGTTGTGGATATCAAAGATCCTAAAACTGATAAAATATTCAAAGTGAATGGTCACAGACTGAAATCTTACTTTTATGTGACCAATTTAAATTAGATGATTTTCTGATGTTGGGTCAACTAGAATAAGCACTGGTTACGTCGGGCTGACGACGTTAAACCAAGCGCTCTGTGAGAGGCACCCCATAGTTATCTGTGCTTGTTTTTATTTTGATGTTGTGTGTTATTTAGAAAATTTTGGTAGTATTTTGACTATATATTGAGTTAGTGATTATTCTAAGACCTTAAAAATGACTTAGACATGTTAGAATTGATGTTTGGACGTTAAGTTGACCTGTGCTAAATTGAGCACTGACGCTTAAGCGCCAAGATTCTGTGCTTAAGCGCGACAGTTAAAAAAACATGTACGAATTTGGTTTCTAGAAATTCTAATCGTGAATTGGTTGGCTTGAACATGTGAGAGCAGTTCTACGACGTGCTTAAGAGTTATGGGGGAGGTTTATAGTCTATAAATAAAAGGAAATAAAGAGAAATTTCACCACGCCTTCATTAAACCCTTCAATTCTAAGTGAAAAGAGAGAAGTTTTGAAAAATGTCTTCTTAGGAGAGTGATTTGAAGGAGGAAGTAATGAGAAAGAAGTTTATTAGTCATAGTGCATAAAAGCTGTATAACAGTTTCAATATCGAAGGAATAGCGGAGAAAATCACTAAAATTGAGGCTAATGTGGCTTCAATTGAAGCGAAAGTGATGGAAGTTAACGCACATCTGAATCATATGGGATGACAACTTAAGATGCAGTTTAGCCATACCAGTTTTATAGAAGAAGCAGACAATGCAACGTATTTGAAGAACAAATGGATTGAAGAAGATTCAACCAGAGTTATTAATCATCGTCCGTTCTTTCAGATATATGTTCCAAATGCTGAAGGAGAGACTAGTGATAGGCCAGAATTCGTTCCATCAACTAGAGAATTGAATTAAGTTTGTGATTTAGTGATTATGTGTGTAGTGTTTGTTTATGTTCAGTGTTTTAATGTGTGTTTTATGTTATTAATATCTAGTATTATGTTTAGGAATTTTCTCACCCGAGACAATTTGGATTTAGAATCTATGTATTTGGAAACATTTGTAATCGTTCGTGAATTAATATAAATATTTTGTCTGTGTGAAATTTTGAGTTATTAGTGTTAAATCGAATTAGTTAAAATTGGTGAATCTTGAGTAAGAGAAGAGAAAAGAGGGGAGGAAATAGTTATTACAGTGTTTTGAGACCATGTAGGGTTGGTTGACTTAGGCTAGACATGCATTTCACTTAAATTGAAAAACATCAAATTTGTGCACTGGCGTCTAAGCGCCAAAACCTGCGCTTAAGCGCTGCCTAAACAGAGAGACAGGCGCCTAAGAGCCGAACCATTCCCGCTTAAGCACTGGTTCACAAAAACTGGTTCGCGAACGATTTTAAGTGCAATTTTGGGCCAAAAACACCATTATCACACCTCGCTTAGCCTTCTTCCTCTATTTTTCGCGAATTGGAAGCTAGGGCAACACCCTATTTCGAGATTTCTTGGTAGTTTCAAGTCAAATTTGTTAGATTTGATCTTCTTGAGGTATGAGCTTCACTTCTATGCAAAAATTTTTTATTTTCACCATGTATTTTGAGCACATTCATGAGCTACCCAAAAATCACTATTCATGGTGAAAATTTAAGAAAATTTGATGGAAAATGCATGGATTTATTAGTTTAAATTTTTAGTTCAGTTTAGTAATTTGGAGGTGATTGTGAAATTTATTTTGAATTTAATTTGGAGTTGATTATGAAATTTATTTTTAATTTTATATATTTTTTAGAAAATGAGACCAAGAATGAAAAGAAGCAAGGGAAAAGCTCCATTCGATTCAAGTAAATTTGTTAGTTCGAGATCTCAGGATCGATACAGTGATGCACTGCATTCGAGGAAATTAACTCCTGAGCGATGTTTCAAAATTTCGTGAGGAGATGTAGAAGAGTTGATTGTTAGCCGTCAGTGGGAGCGGTTCTGTTATTTTTCTGTTGTCGTCGTGATTTCTATTGTACGAGAGTTCTATGCTAATCTGTCAAAGGTTGGAGCCATAGTGAGGGGGAAGACAGTACAATTTTCTACTGAGGCAATTAATCAGTTTTATCATTTGCCCCCGAGAACTTTGTGTTTTTATTCAAACTATAGTCCTACTGAGGAAGAGCTAGACGAGATTATTTCATTTTTGAGTGTTGTGAAAGGATTATGGAAGATTACCAATGAAAGAAAAGTAAACTTTTCTACTTCAAATTTAGATGCCACTGCAAAGGCATGACATTATTTATTTTTGCTCGTGTGGTGACTACAAATCATTTAAGTGAAGTAACTTGAGATAGAGCAAACATGAACTACTGTATTTAGTAGTCCAAGTCTATTGATATTGGAGGATTGATTTATAGAGTTATTACCAGTTCTGTTGTCGCTGCTACTATTGGAGGTTTGGGATTCACATCATTGATCTTTTATTTATACGAGCATGCTGATGTTAGATATGACAGCTGGAAGGAGATCTTACAGCCATTCAACCTCATTACCAGTGTGAATGTGAAGACTTATTCACATCATTCTATTTTTGGTTGGAAGGGTTGATTCTCCAGAAGTGAAGCTGCCTCTACTTCACGAGTCTGTACTTCACATGCTTCCACATCACGAGGTCAGACTTCTGGATCTGATTCTCAGTCACAGCTTATGAAAACGATATTGAATGAAGTTATTTATACCAATAATAAAGTATTAAGAGCATTTTTCATAGCATACGGATGGGTATATGAAGAGACGAAGTGATTATGAGGAGGAATACAACTTAGCTATGGAGCATCTCAACAGAGGTAATCGGGATGTAGTATTTCCTCAGTATCCTAGATATCCACCATATGAGCCTGCAGTTGTTTGGTGTAGTGATAATAGTGATGAAGAAGAGGGTGATTAGTTAGGATCTTTAGATTTGTTTTATATTTTAGTTTTTGTATTGTTATGAACTGTTGTTGGTTCTACTATTTTGTACTTTTTGTTATATTTTTAGTTGTGATTGTAAAGACTGTTAGTTTTTGTTATGTTGTGTTTTGTTTCGTACACCTACTGTGATGTATTTGTGTTTAGTTAGTATGTTTTAGTGGTAGTAATTGTTTTAATTGTGTCGTTGTATTTAGTTAGTGTTTGTTGAACTTAATTCTAAAATATTAGGAAGGTTTAGAATTTAGCTAACTTGCTACTTAAATCTGCATGTTTAAAATTTTTAATTTACTACCAGTTATTTTTCTTTATGCTACAGTCATGTATGTTTGTTAGTGTGTTTATTTGTATTTTGTAACTAACTTTAGTAGGAGAAATTGTATTTTTGAAAAAGTTAGAAATTTGGATCTTTTATTTTCAAAACTTAAATTTTAAGTAAAGAAAAAGTTAGAAATAAGTACACAATACTTATTTAAATATCTTTAGTATTGTGTAACTATCTTTAATAAGAAAAATTGTATTTTTGAAAAAGTTAGAAATTTAGATCTTTTATTTTCGAATAAGATCTATCTTTAAAGGAAAGAAAGAGTGAAATTCAAAATCAGTAAAGGTCTATCCAGATATAGTAATCTTTGCCAGAAAAAGAAAAAAAAAGAAAAAAAAAAGAAAAGCTTATTTGGTATTTCTTGGTAGTTTCAAACCAAATTTGTTAGATTTGATCTTCTTGAGGTAAGAGCTTCACTCTTATGTAAATTTTTTTTTTATTTTCACCATGTATTTTGAGTACATTCACGAGCTACCCGAAAATTACTATTCATGATAAAAATATGAGAAAAATGCATGGATTTATTAGTTTAAGTTTTTAGGAGTTGAGTTTAGTGATTTGGAGTTGATTGTGAAATTTATTTTGAATTTTATATATTTTTTAGAAAATAAAACCAATAATGAAAAGAAGCAAGGGAAAAGCTCCATTCGATTCAAGTAAATTTGTTAGTTCAAGATCTCGAGATCGATACAGTGATGCACTGCATTCGAGGAAATTAGCTCCTGAGCGATGTTTCAAAAGTCTGGGAGGAGCTGTAGAAGAGTTGATTGTTAGCCGCCAGGGGGAGCGGTTCTGTTGTTTTTCTGTTGTCGTCGTGATTTCTGTTGTACGAGAGTTCTATGCTAATCTGTCAAAGGTTGATGAAGGAGTCATAGTGAGGGAGAAAACAATACAATTTTCTCCTGAGGTAATTAATTAGTTTTATCATTTGCCCCAAGTACTTTGTGTTTTTATTCAAACTATAGTTCTACTGAGGAGGAGCTAGGCGAGATTATTTCATCTTTGACTGTTGTGAGAGGATTATGGAAGATTACGAATGAAAGAAAAGTAAACTTTTCTACTTCAAATTTCGATGCCACTGCAAAGGCATGGCATCATTTTATTTTTGCTCGTTAGCTGTCTACAAATCATTTAAGTGAAGTAACTTGAAATAGAGCAACCTTGAACTACTGTATTTAGTAGTCCAAGCCAATTGATATTGGAGGATTGATTTATGGAGTTATTACAAGTTATGCTGCCGCTGCTACTACTGCAGGTTTGGGATTTGCATCATTGATCTTTTCTTTATGCGAGCATGCTGGTGTTAGATATGACAGCTGGAAGGAAATCTTACAGCCATTGAAGCTCATTACCAGTGTGAATGTGAAGACTTATTCACATCATTCTATTTTTGGTTGGAATGGTGGATTCTCCAGTAGTTCTGCTGCCTCTACTTCACGAGCCTCTACTTCACATGCTTCTACATCACGGGGTCAGACTTCTGGATCTGATTCTCAGTCACAGGTTATGGAAAGGATATTGAATAATGTTATTTATACCAATGATAAAGTATTAAGAGCATTTTGCAGAGCATATGGATGGGTATATGAAGAGACGAAGTGATTATGAGGAGGAATACAACTTAGCTATGGAGCATCTCAACAGAGGTAATCGGGATGTAGTTTTTTTTTTCAGTATCCTAGATATCCACCATATGAGTCTGCAGCTTTTTGGCGTATTGATGATAGTGATGAAGAAGAGGGTGATTAGTTGGGATCTTTAGTTCTGTTTTATATTTTTAGTTTTTGTATTATTATGAACTTTTTTTGGTACTAGTATTTTGTACTTTTTGTTATGTTTTTAGTTGTGATTGTAAAGACTGCTAGTTTTTGTTATGTTGTGTTTTGCTTCGTACACCTACTGTGATGTATTTGTGTTTTTTTATTATGTTGTAGTGGTAGTAATTATTTTAATTGTGTTGTTGTATTTAGTTAGTGTTTGTTGAACTTAATTCTAGAATCTTAGGAAGGTTTAGAATTTAGCTAACTTACTACTTAAATCTACATGTTTAAAACTTTTAATTTACTACCAGCTATTTTTCATTATGTTGCAGCCATGTATGTTTGTTAGTGTGTTTATTTGTATTTTTTAACTTTAGTAAGAGAAATTGTATTTTTGAAAAGGTTAGAAATTTAGAGCTTTTATTTTCAAAACTTAAATTTTAAGTAAAGGAAAAGTTAGAAATAAGTACAAGATACTTATTTAAATATCTTTTAGTGTTGTATAATATCTTTAATAGAAAAAATTGTATTTTTGAAAAAGTAAGAAATTTAGATCTTTTATTTTCAAAACTTAAATTTTTTTTATTGAAATTAATTTTCAAAACTGTTATTATGTTTTTAAGTGAAAGAAAAATATCAATTCTTTGCTTTAGAAAAGGTAGAGTGGAATTCAAAACCATTAAAGGTCTATCTAAATATAGCTATCATTGCCAGTAAAAGAAAAAGAAAAAAAAGAAAAGAAAAAGTTGAAAAAAAGAGGAGAAGTTTGAGGATTAGTGTCTAATAAAAAATTAGTTCCACATATGATCTTTTTAAAGTATAAGACATAGAAACTTCTAAGTTTAAGGATATAATATGGTAAGTAAAATTATGCTTAATAAAAATTTTTAAGTGGAGATAATAGAATGTCTAAACTCTATATTTGGAAATTTTACAATATTTCCGAATTAGATAGAAAATCATATTTTCATATTTCTTAACATTAAAAATTTTTAAATTTCTAGTTTGTCTTATTTACTAATATTTTTTCTAAATTAGACTACTATATTTCTACATCAAAATTTTGGTAACTCCTACAGAAACTCATATACATTATCTACTTATGTTGGTTTTTAAAGATTGAATGGTCACTTGAGAACAAGCAACATCTTAAGTATGGGGAATTTTGATACACTTAAAATATATAGTATTTTTATACACAATTTTATTCCTATTTTTGAAATATTGCGCTTTAATGAAGATAATTTATATGTTTTCCTTGCAGGTACCATCAAATGGATGAAAAATGCTAAAACGAGTGAAAATGTGTCAAATTTGGAGCAAAAAAGAAGAGAGGTTTGATGATTAGAGTCTAATAAAAAATTAATTTCACATCTGATCTTTTTAAAGTATAAGGCTTGAGAAACTCCTAAGTTTAAAGATATAATATGGTAACTAAAATTATGCTTAATAAAAAAATTTAAGTGAAGATAATTAAATGTCTAAATTCTGTATTTAAAAAATCTGCAATATTTTTGAATTAAATAGGAACTCATATTTTCATATTTCTTAATATTAAAAATTTCTAAACTTCAAGTTGGTCTTATTTACTAATATTTTTTTTTAAATTGGATTACTATATTTCTACATAAAAATTTTGGTAACTCCTAAAGAAACTCATATACATTATTTACTTATGTTGGTTTTTAAAGATTGAATGATCACTTGAGGACAAGTAACATCTTAAGTTTGGTGGATTTTGATACACCTAAAATATACAGTGTTTTTACACAATTTTTTACCTATTTTTGAAGTATTGCGTTTTAATGAAGGGTATTTGTGTGTTTTTTTGCAGGTACCAACAAATGGATGAAAATACTAAAAGGAGTGAAAAAGGGTCAAATTTGGAGCAAAAATGAAGAAAGGTGTAAAAATGAGGAAAGACTTGAGGATTAGTGCCTAATAAAAAATGGGTTCCACATCTGATCTTTTTAAAGTATAAGACTTGAGAAACTCTTAAGTTTAAGGATATAATATGGTAAGTAAAATTATGCTTAATAAAAAATTTTAAGTGGAGATGATAAAATGCCAAAACTTTATATTTGGAAAATCTACAACATTTTTAAATTAGATAGGAATTCATATTTTCATAATTCTTAACATTAAATATTTCTAAACTTCAACTTTATCTCATTTACTAATATTTTTTCTAAATTAGACTACTATATTTCTACATCAAAATTTTGGTAACTTATAAAGAAACTCATATGCATTATCTACTTATGTTGGTTTTTAAAGATTGAATGATCACTAAACCCTAGATAGAAATTCATATTTTCATATTTCTTAACATTAAATATTTTTAAACTTCAAGTTTGTCTCATTTGCTAATATTTTTTCTAAATTGGACTACTATATTTCAACATCAAAATTTTGGTAACTCCTAAAGAAACTCATAGGCATTATCTACTTATGTTGGTTTTTAAAGATTAAATGGTCACTTGAAGACAAGTAACATCTTAAGTTTGGGGGATTTTGATACACCTAAAATATATAGTATTTTTATACACAATTTTATACATATTTTTAAAATAATACGCTTTAATGAAGAGTATTTGTGTATTTTTCTTGCAGGTACCATCAAATGGATGAAAAATGTTAAAATGAGTGAAAAAGAGTCAAATTTAAAGTAAAAATGAAGAAATGTGTAAAATTAAACTCGGGCACCTAAGCGCTCAAGTCTGACGCCTAAGAGCCAGAGGCTCCGCGCCTAAGAGCCAGAGGCTCCGCGCCTAAGCGCCAGAGGCCCCGCGCCTAAGTGCCAAAAGTAGTTACTTGATGAAATATTTAATCAGAGTTGATTTTTGAAAAGATGTTTGAAGCAACCCTTGATAAAAATCACATATTAATTTCAAGATCGAGAATATAGTTCATGGAGTTGAGTGCAAATAAATAAGGAAATAAATTTTAAAGGGTATAGCATTATTTGATGATTCTAGTGTCAGGTACCCCACGCTTAAGCGACAGAAGTAGTTACTTGATAATTTATTTAATCAGAACGAATTTTTGAAGAGATTTTTGAAACAACACTTGATAAAAATCACATATTGATTTCATAAATGAGAATGTAGTTCATGAGGTTAAGTACAAATAAATAGAGAAAAAAAATTTTAAAGGATGTAGAATTATAGGACATTAGAGTGACAGACTAAAGCTCCCAATTTGATTTATAGTTTTAGGTTTTGATACGAGATGTTAGCCTCCAGGTGGAGAGAGAATAGGGAACCCTAGAGTGACAGCTAGTATCTTCCCTGCCTAGCCGATCTTCAAGACTATTCAAACTATAGATTGGTTAATGTTCTTTATAGCATCTCTAGTAAGGTTAAAAAATATTATTGTTTCTATTTGGCACAACACATTTAGCATACTTCTACAACAGAATTTTTACATTTATCACTAATTCATAATAAGGAAAAAAATATTTTATTAATATTTTCTTCATCTTGCAAGTAGTTTAGTTATGTTAATTAGTTGCTTACTTTATTTTCAATTATCAAAAATTACAAAAAGAATTGAACTTTCATTCATATTTTAGCATCCTAATTTTAAGTAAGAATATAATGCTAAGTAAAATTTTATTATTTAAATTTAGTCCTCCCTGTGGGTTCGATATTCGGGACTTAATCAGAAAGTTTATATTACTTGATAACGATATGTATATTTGCGTAGTACCCATATTGAAATACTATAACTGTATTCTTATTTGCTTCATAGTGAAAGATTTATTTAGCTTTTGTTTTGGATCAAATTTTTGGCTTTGTTGCAAATTAAGAAAAATTATTAAGGAAATTAATTCTATAATCGCATACATCGCATTTTACATCTATTTATATAGGAAATCGGGATCAATTGGTGAGGCACTTGAGGCTGAGGTCTCAAATTAGGATGGAGCTGAAACATTTTTAAGTGTGTGTCCAAATATCTTGCAATGGGTGCAATAGTATGGTATTTGTTCCATGACAATTTGTTGTCAGTACTCATTATATGCACTGTCAAGCTAAATTTCATCAATATCATGTAAAGTGATATCTCTCTCCACAATGATCCTGGCAACATAAGACTTGGTGAGATTAAAAGTGGGTACATCTAATTTCATTGGTCTCCCAAGCATGACCCCAATGGAATAAAGGACCTGATGGTTGAAAAGATGCAGCTTAAGCCCAGGTAACTTAAACCATATTGGCACTGTAGGTGGTTCTTGGTTAGGATCAAATTTAGCAGGCCACTTGAGCAACTTCATAGTTATTCCGTCAATTGTGAGGAATTTTTTGGAAAAAATCCTAGCATAGTCTTCATCTGTAGTCAAATGTATCATCTCATATCTCCCATCAGAGAGACCCACCTTCCATTGTCCTACAAGTCTGAGATCCTCAAAAGCTTTGCGAATAACCTTCATCTTGGCATGCCCCAACTGAAATTTCACAATAAGTGTGAATTTGCATTTTTCAACCAACGTATAGACTTCAAGGTCTGAAAAAATAAGAGCGACCTTACCATCTTTCCTACGTGCCTTCTTAATAAACGGACAATTAGCTTTCACTTCAAGAAAATTATGATAGATCTGAGGAAACACCACATGCTAGACAACCTTCTCAAAGTCTAAACCCTTACCAAGCGCTTCAACAAAAGATTTTTTGCCTAGGTAGCGAGAAAAAAGCAGGAGCAAAGACTGCGGGAGCGATCTACGTCGAAGTCCATGAAGCCTTGCGTGCAGCTATTACAATAATGAAATTCTTGCACCTGGTCCGACGAGTCGGGATCGAAAGAGAGGAAGAAGGCAAGCCTCAGTGAAGTCGAATCTTCGTGTGTAAGCTAGGGCGATAACGAACCTTCTAAGACGCTCCTCTGACGATAGCGACGAACCTGTTACGACGCTCCCCCCTTCCCTTCTTCTAGTCCGATGACGCGATGACACGACAAACAGGCTTCATTCTGTCATCATGGAATCACGATCAGAGCAAACTAGCAGAGCAAAACTCATCGTATCCTGGTGCATATATACATATACATACATACACACACAGTGTGTGTTTTACGTACATACATTCATGCATACATGTACAAACACACAAGTTAGAGTAGCCTCCTAATAATCATGTCTGGTGAGGGAGGAGAGGACATTATTGATATACATACATATATATCTAGGCGTATATACATACATATACATATATGTATATGTTTATATAAATATATATACATATATGTTTGTGTGTGTGTTTACGTACATACACAGTAAATTACATTCATACATTCATACTTACACACACACAAACGCACAAGTTAGAGTAGCCTCCTAATAATTCTGTTTGGTGAGGGAGGAGACGACAATATTGCTAGATATCCTTTTAATTTTACTGTGTTTACAGGGAACCAGAATTGCTTCTCTTATTTGTGCCTCCTAATTATTCCTAGTTAATGAAGGAGAGGACATTATTGATATTTTTTTAGTTTTACTATTTTTACAGAGCACCGGAATTGCTTCTTCCTTTTGTTCCTTATTGCTCTGTGCAATCATAGATGGGAGACTTTACGTGATGCTCAAACTCATCTTGAGAGGAAGGTTGACACTTTAGCCATTGATTTTCAGCTTTTCGTTAGTGAGATATGGTTGGAGCTTCAATACATTTGACATGTTAGTATTACGAACACGACAACCACACTGCAATACGGGTCATGCTTCAACAAGTAATTGAGATCAAAGGCAGTTGCAGCGGTTCAATCAACCTAGATCAACTAGAATCAGAAGATTATAGGCCCCATCGTCGACGAACTCATTAAGAATATGATTCTTATGGAGGCAGTTTGATTAGTGGAATCCTCAATCGGTCTCATATGCAAACTGACTGTGTGTAAAACAATTAGAAAGTTAAGATTGATATTCCATTCTTTGAAGCAATAAGGGTGATGCTTCAACAAGTAATTGATATTAAAGGCAGTTGCAGCGGTTCAATCAACCTAGAACAACTAGATTCATAAGCTGATAGGCCCCATCGTCGACGAACTCATTAAGAATATGATTCTTATGGAGGCAGTTTGATTAGTGGAATCCTTAATTGTTCTCATATGCAAACTGACTGTGTGTAAAACAATTAGAAAGTTAAGATTGATATTCCATTCTTTTGATGGTCACTTGCATATCAAAGATTGTTCAGATTGGGAAAAAGCAGCTGCCAAAGCTTGATACTGGAGTTAACCCAAAGAGCAAAAAGAAACCAAATATTATTACTGAAAATGACAATAAGCAGTTATAAACCAACACTTGACAACAAAACAAGCAAACACAGTTAAAAATATCTAAAGATGGTGGTTGGTTTAGTGAGTGGACCGCACGAGGAAGGTGACGTGGAGGTGGATGGTTGTAAGAGGAAAGGAAAGTGGAGGGAGGCGGTGGAGGTTTAGTGACTGAAAGACAGCAAGCAGAGGCTAGTTAGAGAGCTGAAACGACAGCAAAAAACCATGAGCGACCGTTTCGAGGAGGCGGCAGCAAGCGAGAATGACAGCGACAGTGAAAAGGAATGTGTGGGGCTACGGAATAGCAAAGGGAGGGTTGTCACGGGGCTAAGACAGTGAATGGGAGGGCTAGATAGTAAAGATGGGTGGTTGCAATGAATAGTAGCAAGGTGGAGGAGGTGGTGTTTGGTGGTTAGAGTTGAAAGATGACATCCTGTGATTCCAGACAGTCGCAGCAATCAATGTAAAGAATGCAGAAGATGAAAAAGTCAGAGATAAATACCACAGTGAGAACAAGCTAAAGCAGGAGCACCACTCGATTGCTTAGAAGGAGATCACTACCTCAGATGAGCTACAGACCTTTGGATACAACCCAAGAAGGAGAAAATATGGACATCGATGACCATTCAGAAATAAACACTATCTAAAACTACATTTTCAAACCCTGATACAACACATATATAAGAAAAAACTAAAAAGTAAGGATATAAAGAAACATACTAAAATCTGGAAAGAAATTAAAATGAGCAGCACTGGTTCGGTTCCGCCTCCCTCATATGATCTGTGACGTCGTGCTCATTCTTCAATCACAGAAAAAACCGTGTGTGGGATGCTACCTTGCATGATGGATGTGATCACGAGTGCAGCTTTTTATGCCCCTCGTCAAAGCCTTTTTTGAATGCATGGACATCACCACTGAAAAGTAGGTTTATGTTACTTGTAGATTGAAGGGCGTAGTCAGTGCATGATGGCAATAGATTGCACAATCTCATCGTAGAGAGGAGCACCACTCGATCGCTTGGAAGGAGATTACGACCTCATATGAGCTCAAATCAAACATCACTCGCCTTTGGATACAACCCTAGAAGAGGAAAACTTGAACGTCAATGACTATCCTAATAGAAACGCAATCTGAAATTATCGTCCAAACCCTAACACAACCTGTATATAAGAAAGGACTATAAAGGAAGGATACAAAGAAACATATTAAAATTTGAAAAAAAATATTAAAAGAAGCAGCATTGCTTTGGTTTTGCCTCACTTGCCCGATCCGAGACATTGTACTCAGTCTTCGATCGCGAGAAAAAACCCGCAAGCGTGACACGACCATGCATGTGGGATGCGATCTCACATGCAGCTTTTTACGCTTCGCATCGAAGCCTTTTCGAATACATGGACATCACCATTGAAAAGTAGGTTTATGTTGGTTGTAGATTGAAAGGCCGAACCAGTGCATGATGGAAACAACTTGTACAATCTCCTTGTAGAGAGGAGCACCATTCGATCGATTGGAAGGAGATCAAAATCTCAGATGAGCTATAATTGAAGCACCACCCGACTTTGAAAACAACCTTAAAAGGGAAAAATCCGACAAAAACACAATCCAAAACTGTCTTCCAAATCCTAATACAACACATATATAAGAAAATACCAGAAAAGAAGAAAGGATACAAGAAAACAAACTAAAATTTTGAAAGAAATTAAAAGGAGCGGCATTGGTTTGGTTCTACCTCACTCGTGTGACCCGAGACATAGTGCTCAATCTTTAGTCATGAGAAAAAGCCACGTGCAGAGCACGACCTCGCATGTGGGGTGCGATCTCGCTTGCGACTTTTTATTCCCCACATCAAAGCCTTTTTTTAAATGCATAGACATCGTCACTAAAATTAGGTTTATGTTGCCTTTAGATTGAAGGGCGAAGCTAGTGTGTGATGACAATAACTTGTACAATCTCATCAAAGAGAGGGACGAAGACTCATCAGTAGTTGGGTTAAAAAGAATAAACACTTACGTAACCACATTTTGACTTCTGATCTTGAAGAAATCCTATACATGTAGTTCCAACAATATGCTCAGGAAAATCAATTTATGAGTGTCTACACACTGAAGAATTCTACCATCTTAACGAAAGAAATGATCTTCATGAGTCCATTCATTAGATCATAGTTGGGTATATTGGCGAGTTGAAGGAAGTTATTCAGAATAAATTGGAGATGAATGATATTTGGTGTTTGTCACAAGCGGTTAACTGCGCTTATAAAGCTGAAATATAATTAAACAATTTGTCTTAATCTGTAATCAACAAAAGGCCAAATATTGAATCACCCATGGAGGACATTCAATCATCCAGCAAGAGCATTTGTTCAATCCACAATCATGCCAATAACATTGTGCCCACCTCAAGAAGTGGAGATCACAAAGCAACAAGCAAGACTATACTCCATTGAGAATCAATACTTACGTAACCACATTTTGACTTCTGATCTTGAAGAAATCCTATACATGCAGTTCAAACAATGTGCTCGGAAAAATCAATTTATGAGTGCCTACACACTAAAGAATTCTACCATTTTAACGAAATAAATGATCTTCATGAGTCCAATCATCAGATCATAGCTAGGTATATAGGCGAGTTGAAGGAAGCTATTCAGAATAAATTGGAGATGAATGTTATTTGGTGTTTGTCACAAGCGGTTAACTGCGCTTATAAAGCTGAAATGTAATTAAACAATTTGTCTTAATTTGTACTCAACAAAAAGCCAAATATTGAATCACCCATGGAGGACATTCAATCATCTAGCAAGAACATTTGTTCAATCCACAATCATGCCAATAGCATTGTGTCCACCTCAAAAAGTGGAGATCACAAAGCAACAAGCAAGACTATACCCCATTGAGACAATTTATATCACCGATCCAGACACCAAAAGTATTTCTGATATTTCCAACCAGGCCACAAATCAATCGAAGAAGTAAAATTAAAAATTGATACTGTTGATTATAGTCCTTTTGTGGGACTTGATGTAGAAAAGGCGCTAGCATATGAAAGGGAAATCATAAAATGCATTATGAAGAAGGTGGTGCTTTCTCCCAACAAACCGATTATCACCCAATGTCATGCTATCCTTAGGGCCTAGATATGTGAATTGATTAATGACAGTGGGTGTACCAAAAATGTAATGGCCAGCATAGTGGTGAAAGCTCTTTAGCTCAAGGCATCCGAACACCTTAATCCCTATAAAATTAGTTGGATTAAAAATGGCATGGACGAGATTTTGTTGGAGTTGTGCAAAGTAACTTTTTCTATTGGGAAGACTTTCATTTGTGAAGTGCTTTGTGATTTCGTGGATATGGATGTATGCCACCTAATATTGGATTGATCATATAAATTTGGCATGGGACTATGGTACGATAGAAGGGCTAATGCATATAATTTTGAATGGAAAAATTAATGAATGAGGTTATTGGCTTTTTCAACAAACCGGTCCAAAACTCAAAACCTAAGGAATGTAAAATCAACTTATACTATTGTCATCGATTCATAGTGATCGTCATCCTGCAAGGAAATTCAACAAGATACCAAGCTTGTTGTGGTCTTGACCAAGCAAAATTCGATGACATCGGCGGTGCACTCTCCAGTCCAGGACATTCTTCAACGGTTCTCTGATATTACTTCAAGATCATTTACGTCCAGGACATTCTTCAACGGTTCTCTGATATTACTCAAAGATCATTTACCACCTTTAAGATCAATTCAACACTATATTGATTTCATTCCAAGTTCCCATTTACACAAACTTGCTCACTGCCACATGAGTCCTAAAGAGCATCAAAAACTTCAAGAAATTGTAGATGATTTATTGCGAAAACAATTCAATTGTCACAACATAAACCTCTGTATTGTTCTTGCATTGATTGTGACTAAGAAGAATTATTCATGGAGAATGTGCATCAATGGCTGAGCCATCAAAAAAAAATTATTATTATGTTTCATTTTTTGATGCCAAGCTTGTAAGAGTTCGTTGATAAATTAGAACGAGCCACTACACTCTCCTAATTGGATCTACACAACTGCTACCACCAAATACATATTCGCCCTAGAGATGAATACAAGAAGGGTTTAAGACTAGAAATTGGTTATATGAATGAAAGTGGTGTCATTTGATATTTACAGTGGACGTGGTGCATTCATAAGGCTTATACATTAAATTTTAAAACCTTTTTAAGTCGGTTTTGTGTTGTTTATTTCGAATATATTCTTATATATAGCACATTGAGCACTTGAATTGATGTTACTATTCTCAGCTTCTAGAGATCATCAAATGTTTCTCAACCTATGTAAGTGTGGGTATGCTCTGACCAATGTTCACTTCCTCGGGCTCATCATAGGGAAAGCAGGTGTGAGTGTGGATTCAAATAGGGTAGATGCAATACAATCTTGGCCGACACCCAAATCTATTACGAAAGTCTGCAGTTTCCATATTTTGCTTAATTTTTACAAGCATTTTATTTGCAATTTCAGCACTATCGGCCACACCTTTGACAAATTACCTTAAGCAAAAGATCATTAATTAGGATTCAAAAAGCAGAACAACCTTACTACATTAAACGAATGCTTAACCTCGAGACCAGTTCTAAGTATACAAAATTTCGAGAAACTTTTCTAGGTGGAAATGGATGCATCTGCCATTAGAGCAAGAGTTGTTTTAATGCAACAAGTAAAGTCAATGGGGTTCTTTAGCAACACCTTGAGTTCTTTATGCCAAAGTGGTCTGCATATGAACAAAATTTCTATGCAATTATTTAAGCACCAAAGATTTGGGGTTACTACCTATTGCACAGGAATTTATTTTGTTTAATGACCCATCCCTGGACTTCCTACAAGATTAAAAAAACCTTAACAAGATGCATGTTGGATGGGCGGTGTTCCTCCAAAAGTTTAGTTTTGTAGTGAATCACAGGTCAAGTCAAAACAATCAAGCAGCGGATGCTTTAAGCAGTAGAGGGAATTTGTGGCGGACCAAAATCACAAAAAATTCCTACATTATCAAAGAAACCTTAACAGGATGCATGTTAGATGGGTGTTGTTTCTCTAAAAGTTACCGGTTTTGTCAAAATAATCAGGTAGTTTAGTTAGTTTATTGTTAACTAAGAAGGGTGGTCCCACATTATTAGTTAGAGTAGCCTCTAACATTCCTACCTGGTGAAGGAGAGGACACTTTTGACATCTTTTCAGTTTTCTTGTTTTTACAGAAAAACAGAATTGCTTCTCCCGTTTGTTACTTGTTGCTTACCGTTTTTGGTTTTAGCTTTAATTTATCAGGTTCTACGCCAATCCTAAAAATTTTGTAGACTTTCTGCATTCATTCCTGGTCAACAAGGTTTTCCAGCATTCTTCTATCCTGCATTTGTGCTATTCCTCTAGCTTCACTCTATGCTTATGAATTCAGTTTGCACTAACAATTCATCATCCATAGAGCGGTTTCTGACGAAAGAGATTGTTAGAAAAGTCGCAAACTTGAACGGCTAGAGTAAGAGGCACATACGTAGTAAGAGAAGAAAGCCACTCAAATAACAACAGTGATTGCATTTGAATCGAAGCAGGTTTTTGCAAAACATAAACCACTTCACCCAAAACATGATCATAGCAAAAATTTCTACAAAAGAACCCTAAAACCCATTGGAATAGAAATTTCGCTGTGATCCCAGACAAAGCTGAACCCTAGCCCCCATATCCAGATTTGTTGACAGTTAAAAAGAAAAAATCGGCCGTTTGCAGGTTGCAGAGATCAAAATCCTAAAACTGAAAAAAAAAGTGACTCAA
Organism: Phalaenopsis hybrid cultivar; assembly: GCA_002079205.1. NCBI lineage: Eukaryota > Viridiplantae > Streptophyta > Magnoliopsida > Asparagales > Orchidaceae > Phalaenopsis > Phalaenopsis hybrid cultivar. The sequence continues at coordinate 21,769 of JXCR01127514.1, forward strand.
CTAGAACAAAAAAAGCAGGATGAGAACGCAGTACCCGGATCCGGGCTGTGTCCTCCTGGCCTGACTGGAGAAGCATAGCAATATCGCGCCGCATCTGCCTCAGCTGCGCCTCTCTCTTGTTCCTCAGAAGCTTTATTCGCGCAGAAACCAGATTTGCTTCCGTCTTACTGTTCATTTGTTTCAGCACAATCAGAATCAGAAAGAAGAAAGCAGGAATTGAAAAATAGCGCTCGATTACCATTTCGAAGGGTTGAATCTCCTGAGGAAAACGAACAGAGCCAATCCCGCTAGCTTCTGAAGGGAACGGAAAGGGGATTTCTCTTGAGGCATAGCGAGCAAGCAAAGAGGAGAGTGCGGAGAGGAGCTGGAAACCGGACTGAATCACGAAATGGCGCTCCAACGGTCACCAGAGCAAGGGGACGATTTCAGGTGGGGCCCGCGACCTGTGGACCGTTGACACTTTTTGAATGAAGTGGGTTGAGGGCTTTGAGCCGATGATGCGCGTTCTGGTATGAACAAGAAAACGATAACGGAACATGTTTTGGATATTATATTATAATNCTGGTATGAACAAGAAAACGATAACGGAACATGTTTTGGATATTATATTATAATTATTATAATTTAAAAATTAAAATTAAATTAAATGTATAAAGATGAAACAAAATAAATTGAATATTGAGAATATTTTTTCTTTATTTTTTATTACACAATGCATAAAAGAATGTATCATTGACATCTGATAAACATCATTGTAACAAGAAAAAAAATTACTGTCAAAATTATTTAACTAATTAAAAACACGATATTTGTTAAATACAATGATTTAGTAGATTGAACAGATTCAATAATGAATTCAACTTCTCATTGATCCTGACTTTATAAAATTTATTAAGTCTATTTGACATAATATTTTGCTTGATAAATCTAACATCACACAGACACATTATATTTATATTTAAGGTAAGAACTCAACTAGCTTTGAATGAGATTAAGGGTGTGTTTGAGGTAACTTTTTAGTTGAGTCGTGGCGGGAGAACAAATGTTGCTGCATTTTGGATACTACGGCCTGCATTTTCTTCGTGACAAAAGACCTCGTGGCCCATTTTCTCTCGTGCTTCTCTTGCATCTCTCTGGTGCCCTAGCTCACTTCTCTCTCGCTTGTCTATGATCGTCAATTCTGGTGGCATAAACTCTCATCTCCTTTCTTCATTTTCTCTGGTCTCCAGCTCCTGTGACATTTTCTCACCTCTTTTTATGGTATTCTCTACCCTATACAATTGTTATTATTTTAGGCAATGAGGTTTGAGGTTTACCCTGCAGCTTGCTCTTTGCAATTTTTGGCTTTACTCTAGTTTGGAAGGGTCTAATTTGAGGCTATTTGCGATTTATGGAATTTTCCCATTACATGTGTGGCATTTGCTCTTTTGCTTTATGTTAGAAGAGTCTGATTTAAGGCTATATGTTATTTCTAGAATTTTCCTATTACATGTGTGGCATTTTCTCTTTGTTTTATGTTAGAAGGGTCTAATTTGAAGCTATTTGCAATTTTTTGCATTTTCTCATTACATGTGTGTCATTTGTTATTTTCTCTATTTTGGAAGGGTCTAATTTGAAGCTCTTCGCGATTTCTAAAATTTCCCCCTACCTTTCAATTTCTAATCAAGGGGGTATGTGGCTTGATTTTCGTGGTTTTTGGCCTTTGGAGGGAAATTTTATTTATTATTTGTCTGGTGTGCTTTGGTCAGTACGATCTCTTTACTCTATTTTTTTTTTGGTTCAATTCAGGAAGACTTGGAATCTAGTTTTGCTGCTCTATGTGTCAGTTTAGTTCGTCTTAGTGGTTTTTCCTCTTTCTTGAATTTGGTGATGGCCTGTTTGTTGTGGTATGTTTGTGTGCTGGTGGTGTTTTTTTGGTTACATGATGGTGGTAGTGTTTTTTTGGTTACATGGTGGTGGTGGTGTTTTTTTGGTTACATGGTATGATGATGGTGATTTTTTGTGACATGGTGATATGTGTGGTGGTGTGTGTGGAAATTGGAGTGATGGTGTTGGTGTGGTGGTTGCGATTTGTTGGTGTGGTGGTGTTGGTTTAGTGGCTGGTGGTAATTTATTCATGGTGATGACGTGTAAGTGTTGATAATGTGGTGGTGGTGGTGTGTTGGTGTTGATGACGTGGTGGTGGTCCGTTGGTTGTGGTCCATTGGTGGTGAATTTATTTTTTATTAACGCGGTGGTATGAGTGGTGGTGTGTATGGTGATGGGAGTGATAGTGTTGGTGCGTTGAAGGTGTGGTTGTGGTGGTTTGTTGGTGTGGTGGTGATGGTTTGTAGATCTACACACACACACACACACACGTATATACATATAGATACATATATATGTATGTACACACACATAGATACATACGTACGTACGTACGTACATACATACATACATACATACATACATACATACATACATACATACATACATACATACATATATATATATAGATATATGTATATACATATATATAGACACACACACATACATTTATATATATACATGCATATATATGCATACATATGTATACATGCATATATATATATATATATACATACATATTTATATGTGTATGTATACATATATATATGTACACACACACATACACACATGCGCGCGCATACACATATATATACACACATACACACATACACATGTTGCCATCTATAGTAAATTTTTCTTGGCTTTGATTCCCACATTGTTAATATCATTAAGACTTAGAATTCAAATCTATCTTTGGGTGACACTAAAATCTTACTAATAAATATAGCAATATTAAAAGTGAAGAGAGAAAGAGAGAGAGAAACTAAAGAGATAAGCTTTAAAAGTCATATTAGATTTATGAGTTAAATAATGCAAGATGGATGTGACATGTACCTTTTGAAATATTCTTTAGGTAATCCTCTAAATATTTATTTATAATTTTCTCTTATTTAGTACAATGAGACTAAATTTGTAATGCTTGCTCTAAAGTTTAATAAGTTTAACTGGGTGATAATTGTTTCCCTCGAAGAATTTCTTAAGAGAGTTACAACGAAACCATGCACATTTTCATGGGTAAGTTGATTAATTCTGCTATTTATTTCATGAATTCACTTCAAAAAAATATTACATCAAGACTCCACACGTAGAGTTATGTGCGGAGTCCAATGAAATCAAAAATATTCCCGTGTTATTCATGTATTATTGTATGTTACTCATGTGTTATTGTGTTATGAGAATATTTCTGGTGTCATAATAACTCAATAACACATAATAATACTTGAATAACACACAATAACACCTGAATAACACGGGAGACATATTCTCCTGTATTAACAGACTGATTTTTTTTTCTCACATTCACGTGTGTGACGTGATTTCATTGGACTCCGCACATAACTTTAGATGAGGGTCCTCATATAATATTTTTTCATTCACTTCATATGTAAATGGCTATACGGAAATTGATGATAAGCTTCAAAGACAAGTTTTTTTTCTGTAGGCCATTCGATGAGATGCTCTTTGGATGATTTCAGCTTTGGGCAACATAAATTTAACTCTGGAAGACATCAATGCTGTTGAATTGATCAGACACTTATCAGAAACAATTTAAGTTCATTAGGTTAAAACACGCGCACAAGAACCCTAGGCCGTCCAAACCCCTTCTTTCTTCCATTCTCATGGAGGAAGAAG
>JXCR01127516.1:743-21681 GCA_002079205.1 Phalaenopsis hybrid cultivar
AAATAAGGAAATATTCATTGAAGGGTGTAGAGTTAGAGGACTTTAAAGTGACAGGTTAGTTCATATGATTGAGTGCAATAAATAGGGAAATATTCATTGAAGGGTGTAGAGTTAGAGGACTTTAAAGTGACAGGTTAAGAAATAGTCATTGATGGGTGTAGAGTTAGAGGACTTTAAAGTGACAGGTTAAAGCCCCCAACTTGGTTTAGAAATAATTTTTGAAGGGTGTAGAGTTAGAGGACTTTAAAGTGATAGGTTAAAGCCCCCAACTTGGTTTATTGTTTAGGTTCTGATACGAGATGTTAGCCCCAGTGGGAGGGAATTGAGGTAACTCTAGAGTGAGAGGGGTGTAGAGTTAGAGGACTTTAAAGTGACAGGTTAAAGCCCCTAACTTGGTTTATTGTTTTTTTCTGATACGAGATGTTAGCCCCAAGGTGAAGGGAATCGAGAGAACTCTAGAGAGAGAGCTACTATCTTCCCTGCCTAGCTGGTCTTCAGAACTATTCAAACTTTAAATTAGCCAATGTTCTTTAATCTCTAGTAAGGGTAAAGAATATTATTACTCATATTTGGCACAACACAATTTGCATACTTCCACAACAGTAAGGGTAAAGAATATTATTGCTCCTATTTGACACAACACAATTTGCATACTTTCACAATAGAATTCCTATACTGTAAAGAATATTATTGCTCCTATTTGGCACAACACAATATACATACTTCCACAACATAATTCCTATACTTTTACTAGTTTATGATAAAAAGAAAGATATTTTCATATTTAATTTTTTTCTTCTACAAAAAACTCAAGTTATCTTTTTAAGTTTGTTCAGTTTTTGTCAAAATATTAAAATTACCAAAAATATTTAAATTTTCTTTACCGTGAAAACGTTTTTAGTTTAAATAATTGTCTTTTTAAAAATAGAAAGTTTTCCAAAAAGTGCATATTGCATATCTTCCCTATGGGTTCGAATATTAGGTCTTAATAAAAAAGTCTTATATTACTTGATAACGATACGTATACTTTCATAGTATCCCAATATATATAAATTAAAAGTTAAATTCTTATTTTTCTTCAAGATCAAGTTTTGTTTTGTTGCAAAATAAGGAAAATTAAGTGAAAAATACCATCAGAACTATTTCTATACTATGCATAAGCATTAAGTATCCAGGGAAAAAAATATAATCAGAATTATTGTTATACTGTTGCATATAAGCAGTTATCGGGGATCAAGTTTTTGATTAAGCATCAGATCACTTTCATCTTTCTCCTCCTTACACTCTACTCCCACCTTAAAACCTTGAGAAAAGTAAATCTCATTTTTCTCCCACTTCCTCCCATCTGCCACCTTCACGAGCTTCAACTTTTCTTACTCACCTACCCAGTGTACAATGAAAACATGGTCGCACAAATCGCAGAGACATCACATGGATGGCAAAGGAGTTGCCATGGTCCCAAGGGATCTACCTAAGGTGACCCAAGACCGCACGCCCAACCGACTAGTCCAACAAACCAGGAATGTTGTTCATCTCAGACGGATGAGGTGGTGGATCGCTCTTGAAGAACCCACCTAACTAGGTCCACTCAGACAGGCACATAACCCTCTATCTCAGATGAATCAAGAGAGTGAAACAAATCTCCAGGTTATAAGATGGAAGCAAATAGCCACCCGGGCTGGCAGCCGCCCATCTTGGCGGCTGTCTGACCAAAAAGCCTCCAAGTCAAATGGTCGTCTGACCACCTTACTCCCATCTAAATAGCTACTCGGTCGCACCTGTCGGTCCCATGGGTGATATTCATGTATGAATTAAAATTCACTTCTCCGTATCTATGTATTCTATGGGAACAGTGTGTAAATGTACAATGATCCATTCCTATAAAAAGGGGTTCAAACTCATGAATAAAGGTTATGCAAATTTACTAGTCTTTACTCTGTCATTGCTCTCTTTCTCTCCCTCTCTCTCTCTCCACCTCCATCTCTCTCTCTTTCGTTCCATAGTGCTCTATTCCGTAGACAGAGGTGCGATGAGTGTGGAACCATTGTCAATAAGAAGAGGAGCATAGTGATCATGGAGAGAAGGGAGCAACTGAAGAGTAATATCCAATTTAGATCCCACACAAAAAGAGACAGATTCCCATATTATACGGTAGGTTTCAAGTTAAGATAGCATAGTATCCACACAAGAAAAAAGGCAACATGTGGGATGCACTGAGGCATTGGCACTAGAGACCCAACTCAATCTCGTCCCGGTGGATTTCCTTCATTTCTTCAAGATAGTCCCAACTTTATTCAAGGGAATAAATGCCCCCCAAAGAAGATTCTATAAGAGGACCCAGACGGACAAGCTACGAAACCCCACATCTATGCAGAGGAGAGGAGGTTATCCCTTCATCACGTTCATGGATGACAACCTTCCCCAACGGGGAAACCCCTATGATGAAGTTATAGTTTTTACGAGGATAATTGGCAACTTTCAAGTAAGGTGTATCTTCATCAACACTGACAACTCAATGAATGTTTAGTTCAAATCCGTATTCGATAAGCTTAACCTTCAGGCTGACCAGTTGGTAGCATCGGACTTCACATATTTCAATTTTTCAGGCGAAAGGAAGGAGGTGTTAGGCATAACAGTCACCTAAGGCAAAAGAGAGATGTAGTTCTTAAATATAAAAGATTTCCTGGTAGTGGATTTACCCCCAACCTACAATATCATTTTTAATTGCCTGCTCTTGAACTACTTCAAAGCCATGGTGTCTACCTACCGCGTTACAATCAAGTTCCTGAGAGACGACTAAATAATCACTGTCGGGGGAGATTTGGAGTAGTCTTGAGTATGCTACCTCTGGGTGGTGGGGAGCATGGAATAGGAGCCGCCCGACTTATAGAATTGGAAGGAGGGCGGCCAGACCAGTGGACCACCTAAGAGGTCCATGTCGGTGAGGACAAACCTGGTAAACCTTTTCTAACAGTTGACAGTTTCAAAGCAAGATGTTAGGAGCTTCTAATTAAAACAATTTGGAATCACCATGATGTCTTTGCCTGGTCTGCCATAAAGATGCCCGGAATAGCAACTCATGTTGCCTGCCACAGATTGAACGTGAGCCTCACATTTCACTTGATTTAGTAGAAGGCAAGGAACTCACTGACTGCACTAGCTGAGCCTATAAGGGCAGAGGTGTTAAAATTGTAGAAGGTAATGTACATCCGAGAGGTCTAGTATCCCACCTACTTTTAAATGTCTTCATGGTCCAGAAGGCCAATGAGAATTTCCAGCTGTGCATTGACTTCATGAACTTAAATGCTGCCTACCCAAAAGACTGCCACTCATTGCCAAGGATCGACACTCTGAAGGATACGACCGTAGGCTACTCAGTGATGAGCTTCGTAGATTCTTTCATAGGTTATCACCAAATCAGAATGAGTCAAACAAATGCTAAAAATAATTGCCTTAATTACTACATAGGGAGTATTCTGTTTCGTAGGGCTTAAAAATTTTGGGGCCACGTACCAACAGTTAAAGGATGTTATTTTCAAAAATCAGAAAGAAAAAAGTATTGAAGTCTAAGTTGATGATATTATTATGAAAAGCTGAATGACAGAAAAACTTGTACAAGATTTAAAAGAAACTTTCCAAACATTAAGAAAATTTAATATAATGTTGAACCCCATGAACGTTCAGATCCTCGACGGGCAAGTTCATAGGTTTTCTAATGACCGCTAAAGACATAAAGACAAACTCTGACAAAATCAAAGTGCTAATTGATATGCCTCCCCACGGAACACTTGAGAGTTTGAAAAGTTGATCTGTCAAATCTTAGTGCTGAGTCAATTTATTTCTTAGCCAGGTGATAAGTGCGTTGCATTCTTCGAAACTCTCTGAAAACCATGAAACTTTCTGGTGGACCAATGAATACTAGCAGGCTTTCCATAACCTTAAAGATGCTTTTTTTTTTCACCACCACACCTCCAAAGCCAAAAACCAAATAAAGCATTCTTTCTATACTTGGCAGGTAAGAATCAAGGAGATGAGCTTTGTATTGGTTCAAGAGGAGTTGGAGAGGCAATTTTCAGTCTTCTATATCAGTAGTGTTCTCCAAGGAGTGGAGGTCAGGTTTCCAATATGAAAAATCTAACCTTTTCTCTAATTATTTCATCATGCAGGTTATGATCCTACGTCCATACGCACTCGATCTGAGAAACCACTAACCACCAGGTGAAGTAAGTACTCACTCAGCCATAACATTCTAGTCAACTACTCAAGTGGGGAGTTGAACTAAGTGAGATCGATATCACTTTTGTTATTCGGATAGTCATAAGAGCTCAGGAGGTCACAGTTTTTTTGACCTATTTCTCGAAGCAATGAAGCACAACCGGAGAGAGTCAAGACAAGCAATAGGAGTGGATCCTATAGGTGGACGGTGCCTCTAATATGACCAGAGTAGGACTTGGGCTCGTCATGAGCTACCTTGCAGAAGAACACGCATATCATTCAATTATGGTATAGTTTGCAGTGACAAACAACCAAGCTAAATACAAAGCCCGATTGTCAACCTGCAACTAGCTTACGAAATGGGTGTCCGGACTCTCATTGCATAGTTAGACTCACAACTCTTGGTTAACCAAATAAATGGAGAATTCAAAGCCAAAGATGACACAATGAAGAGGTACCTTAACAAGGCGTTGGTGAAGATCTAAAAATTCACTCAATTAAGAATCCAACACATCAATAGAGGAAAAAATCATGTGGTCAACTTGCTATCTCGATGTGTTCACTTAGTGAATAGAGAACCTCAGACACTCTACTGACTAGTCATAAAAAAACCCAAGGTCATTGTGGTGGAGACCGGGTAGCCAAAAGCTAGACTGGCCCATACCTCAAGTACTTGGAAATGGGAGATAACACAGAAGAGACCACAAACCTTAGGATATTCAAATTCAAAGTCACACAGTACCAGTTGATGGAGGGAATGCTCTTCCGGAAATTAACAACATCAATATATTTGAGGCATATAAAGGAAAAGAGGTGGGGGAGATCCTCTGGGACATTCACTCGAGAGAATGCAAAGATCATTCTGGTGGAAGGAAACTACACATCAGGTCTAGTGACAAAGTTATTTTTAGTCAACACTTCTAAAGGATGTCGATACGTTCTTTAGGAAGTGTAAATAGGGACAAAAATATGGTTCATTGCAATAGCAATCAGCTCACAAGTAACAACCGATCACCTGTCCACGACCCTTCATTGTTTTGGGCGTGGACATCTTGGGACCATTCCCACCCTCCAAAGGATAGCTTCATTTCCTCCTAGGGGCGGTGGGTTATTTTTCAAAGTGGATTGAGGCTAAAGCTCTTGCCTAGATCACAACAAATGTTGTCCAGAATTTCATCTTGATTGACTTGATTTGTTGCTTTACACTCTCTCATGGAATGGAGGCCATGCTACCAGTCAAGTACAACCATCCTAGCCAACAAGTCCAAGTGGCTACAATGTTCGATGAAGAAAATCTTTCAAAATAGTATAAGCCAAAAAAAGATGGAAAGTTTCTTGCACTCGACCTTATAGAAAAAGCCTGAACGCAATCAGCCCTATGGCTGGAGAAGTCAAGAGAACAGTTTGATACTATAATCAACATGTCCAAGAAAAGGTTTTCTCTTCTGTAGACCTAGTACTAAAGATGTTCAACCCTGCTATGTGAGGACAAGTGGTAGGAAAGCTAGACCAAACATGGATTGGTCTCTATATCATCGGCCGACAGGTGGGACCCAAAGCATACAAATTAAAGGCCTATGTAAGGAATGAGGTTGCCTTGTGTTGGAGTAGGGATGATCTCAAGAAAATTTTTCCATAATTTCCACTTTATATACCATATGGGCAATCTTGAATACGAATTCTTCACATTGTTTGCATACTTAGATTCTCTTCCTTTCAAAATATTCATACAATTATCAAGTGTCATACTGACTGAACGTCTAAGACTTTCAGATTAGAAAGACACTTGGGGGAACTTTAATATGAACATTGAAGACAACTATCTGTGGCACCAAGATCTCCTTACTGAGCACCGGTTGAAGACATCCAACCATAATGTGAAGATCGCTCGGCTGAGCCCCAAATGAAGAATAACTAATCATGGCATCAAGGTCCCCCGACTAAGCCCTAAATGAAGAACAACCAATGTGGCACCAAGATTTTCTGACTAATACCAAATGAAGACAACCAACCGCGGCGCAAAGATCACCCAACTGAGCATCAAGTGAAGAACAGTCAGATGTGATGCTAAGATTGCCTGGTTGAGTCCCAAATAAAGATAGTCAACCTTGGTAGTAAGATCGCCCAATTGAGTGCCAAATGAAGAACAGCCAATCATGGCACTAAAATCACCCAATTGAGTCCTAAAATGAAGGCAACAAGTCGTGGTGCCAAGAATGCCTTGTTGAGCACCAAATGAAGATAGCTAGCCATGACACCAATATTGTCTGGTTGAGCTCAAATGATGAAAGGCGGATCAAGGCTCCAAGATTGCCTGATTCGACTCGAAACATTAAGAATTGCGGGTCATTATTCCAAGATTGTCTGGCTGAGCCTCAAATAAGGACAACCAGCTGTGACACCAATATTGTATGACAGGGCACTGATATGTGATGGCTGTCAAGTGTCGCAAGTTGCCTGTCTTGTTATCATCAGATTGTTGTCATTGTGGGGTGGAGTCGCTAGTTTGTTTACCGTTGTATAGCCTCTCTCTCTCTACTGACGTGGATGATCTAAAGAGAAAAGAGATTGGAGGGATACAACATAAAATGATGGAGAAAAATAAAAAGGAACACGTCGGGAAGCTTTCGTTAGGTAAACTTTGTGTGATAGCTTCAAGGTGTATGTTCGAGGTAAGATTGGCTTAAGAGACCTTGGAGGCATACACGCGAAGAAGATTGAAAGCAAACTCATGAAAAATGATTCAAGTTGTTATATATGTTCACTTCTTTCTATAAGGCAAGACCCTATAGTGCATTACAAATTAAGTACCGGAGATGCTTAAGAAAACTCTCGATTAAGGTTATAATTCATCCTGAGAAAGTTTGAATGTCATTATTTTCAAGGTAGGAGTATCGAGTCTGATCCTAAGGGTAGTGGATGCTTTTAGGCTCAGAAGATCCCTGTCAGGATCTTAAACTATTCAATATTTTTATTTGAGGTTCATCTTCTGCTTCAAGTTTTGAATGTTTGTCCTTGCAAAATAGAGTTAACACACCCTAATAATTATTGGTCAATTTTCTTTCTTTTGAAAATATATTTAATTTAACTCATGACCAATATATATAGGGAAAGGAGCATTAGTTGGGTCCCTACGTGTTAATGACAAAATATAGGTACAAAAAAGAGTTGGGAGAGGAATCTCTACTATCAAAACACAAAAAAGACATACAGTACTCACTCAGAAGGGGGTTCCTCTTCCACATTAAAAATCCACACAAAAAAAAAACAAAAGAAAAAACCTAAATATAGAATAGATCGTACACCATCAAAACAAAAAGTATATCCAAGTATCTGTACCAAAAAATGCCAAAACGAGACAACATCCATGAAACCGCGAGCTGTCGTGAGCTGAAAAGCAATTATAGGAACATAGTTTTGTGTATAAAACGTTAGAAGAAGTAAATAAAGGCCCGAGTCATCCAGATCAATATCAGCTAGCCTACAAACAAGCAAAGCAGGCTCCAAAAAGTAATGAGAATCAAAGCAAGGTAGCCCATAGGCTTGTTCATCCAGCTCAATATCAGCTAGCCTGCAAACAAACAAAGTAGACTCCAAAAAATAATGAGAATCTAAGCAAGGCAGCCCACAAACATGTTCAAAAGCAAACAAAAGTAGTAGGGGTCCTCCCAGTAAGACAACAACAGTGAAAGAAATCGGAGAACGTAAGTGAAAATCTGCAAGCTTCATCATCTGTGGCCACAACCGTAAAATAGAATTTCTATAGTTAAAACTCTAGCGAAACCAATAGAAGGCAAAGAAAATCATAAAAAAAAAATCCACAAGCAGATAAACCTCATAAAATCGCTGAAAGATAACAGATGGAGGCAGTGACCTGCCAAGTCCTCTCAAAACTGGATAGGATTCCCCAGCTATTAAAACCACAAAGGTTACTACTAAGGGGATTTGAAAAAATATAGAGAAATAGACCAATAACATGAGGGGAACCAACACTCACCAGACTAGGTAGAAAACCCTAGTTATCAAAAAAAATTTTAGAACATAGCAGAAGACCCCAATTGACCAAACCATAATATATTAAAGAAAGGGGCTTAATGAAACCACACATCAGCTCCAACCGAAAACAAACAGCTACAGAGAAACATAAAATAACCATAAAAAATAACTTGTAGCAATCCATAATCATATCTTGAGGAAAGGTAAATCTAGAGAGTCTCCCAACAAGAGACATTTTAAATGTTGTGTTGGTGTAACACCAACTATAATGCTACCTGCATATTTACCTCTCCTAGCCAACCAATCAGCAGGGGAATTACCTTCACAAAAAAATGTGGGACAAAAAAATTAATATGTTATACTTATCAATAAGCTCTCTAATTCTATTCCAAGTACCCAACATATTCTATTTGGGTATGGAAGCCACATCAAAATCCTTGTAAAGAGTAATAGAATCAATCTAAAAATTAAGATTAGAGAAATTACAGAAGATCGCAACCTGCAGAGACAGTAAAAATGCCCAGCACTTGCCCTCCAAAGGAGAAGAGGCAACAATTAGTGAAGCGATAAAACAAGCCCAAGTGACTACGAAAAACCCCTCCAGCACTAGCCGCCGTGGAATCCCATCTTCCATCAATATTAATTTTGATCTAACCAAAAGAGGGGATTGCCACTTAATTAGAGTGACCATCCTACCCACCCTAGGTTGAGACATATCACAACTCAGGCTAAAAATGCAGCAGATCCAATGAAAATAATTAAGTGTGTGAGATACAATAGTAGTTGGAGTCAAACCCAAATTTTGATAATTATGATCATTTCTGGCCACCCAAATTAACCAAAGCACAAACAAAGAAAAACTTACTCATTTTGCATCCACCTGAGCCGTAGCTCTCCAGTTAAGGAGATAGTCACTAATAGAATTTCTATTTAACTAGTTTATATGAAAATGCTGGCCCAAAGCAGTTCAGACCTCTCTGTCGTAAGAACATTGAAAAAAGAGGTGCACCATAGATTCCTCCTCCATTTTACATAAATAACATTTAGAAGCAAACTTCGGACCTTTTAGTTTAAGAATATCATCAAAGGGTAGCATGTTAATAAAATAATCCAAAGAAAAAAGGAGATGAAGGAGAAAGAAAAGCATTCCAAATATCTTTCATCAAGCGCTAGTTACCCTAATTATAGAGACTCGAGTAAAGCAATTTAGTGGGAGAGATAGGAGAGAAAGTTTTTCAAAGAGGAGTGTCCTTTAATCTCATATTTATGGGAATTTTAGTGACCTGCGTAGTTTTGTTACCCATAAGAGAAAGAAATTTGTTAACATCTCAATTCTCATTAAGTCAATAATCAGAAATAAGCACGTGTTGTTATGAGGTGTTTGAGCAGATAAATTCTAGTCTCCCAAACCCCATTGATCGTGCCAAAAAGAGATATTTTCCACTCCAATATCCCAAAAATAAAAATTACTGGCCACTGAACTAACTTTCAGAATTACTTTCCAAAGTTTTGAATCCCCCACTTTCCATTGAATTATGACCGGATTTAAATGAGCACAATATTTATAATGGAGGAATCTAGCCCATAAAGAACATTTAACACAGAATTTAAACCAAATTTTGCGCATAATAATTTCAAAAATTTGTTTCAAACTCTTAAAGTCTAAACCTTCAGCGGATATATGCTTGCAAACCTTAGAGAAAGTAGCCTAATGTTTTCTAGATTGAGTGCCTCACAAAAGAAAATGATTAAATAATATCTTCAACACAATATGTGTGCTCTTTTTGAGATTCAAAATTTTTAAAGAATACAAAGGAATGCTCAGAAAAATACTTTTGAGAAGGGTGATGCATCCACCATTAGAGAGAAAAGTGTTCCTCCAATCATTAATTTTATGTTTAATTTTATCCACCACTTCATCTTTTTTTTTTAGACGTCCCCTAAGCAAATTAGCGCCCAAATATTTGAGAGACAAAGAGGCAGCATTATAACTAGTGTAAGAAACAACCCAAGTAACATTGGAGCTATTAACAAATTTCCCAAAGTATAGCTTGCATTTTTCCTTATTGAAGAATAAGCCATAAGTATCTTGAAAAACATCAAGAACCTACATAAGGGCTTTAATAGCTGATTTACTAGCATTAGTGAAGAGTATGCATCAGTCAAATGGCTAACCAAAATCGATGATTTATGAGAGAATTGAGTATATGGCTTATTCATTTGCATCTGAATGATTAAATGAGAGAAATAGTTAAAAGCTATGACCAAAATAGTAGGTGATAAATGGTCACCCTGCTTGATACCCCTAAAAGTATAGAATAAACCAGAGGAGTCACCATTGACAAGGATAGAGTAGTGATTATTCTCCAACCATCTTCGAATTAAAGAGCAGAAATTATTTTGAATGACACGGGCTTGTAGAATATGAATAATGAAATCCCAACTAATAGTATGAAAAGCCTTTTTAATGTCAAGTTTAAGAACCATGTTTCCACCACGACATTTTTTGTCAAGATCTTCAAGAAGCTCTTACAAGAGTAAGATATTGTCAATTATTTCACGCCCCTTTATAAAGACAGATTGATACAATGAGATAATATTTATAAGAAGAGGTTGTAATCTAGAGATAATTATTTTTCTAATGACTTTAGAGATAACAAAAGTGTGGGATATGGGTCTAAATTTATCCAAACTGGTTTTTTCATTACACTTAGGGATGAGCACAATGAGAGAAAAAGTAAATTACCTCTTAGGATCATCGCTCTGAATAAAACTTTGGATAGCTTGAATAACTTCTTTTTTGATGATATCCCATCAAGATACATAGAAGGCTGTAGTGAAACCATCCAGACCAGGAGCTTTATTAGAATTGATATCCTTAAACATAGAGAAAATCTCTTGCTCTGTAGGAATATAAAAAATATATATGTTGAATACATATTCCTATTCCCCAACAAAAAGATCAAAATTAATAAGGAGAGTCTGTGAGGTAGCTTAAAAAACATTAGTAAAATAATCATTAACATTATTACCAATCTCATCTTTATCAGTACGAAGCCTCCCATCATGTGTTTTAATTTTTAAAATAATGTTCAGATTTCTTTTATGCTTGATAGATTTATGGAAGAATTTTGTATTGTGATCACCGCTAGTAAAATAAATATCATTTTCTTTTTGTTGTAAAAGATCCTCTTCTAAAGATATAACTTCAAGACGATTAGTATGAGCTTGAGCTAACTCAATGACATGATGAGGATAACAAATGACCTGAGCGTCAAGAGTATCCACAACCATTTGAGCTTCCTTTACCTTATTATGAGCATTGCTAAAGGTTCCTTTACCTTATTATGAACATTGAGTAAATTGGGGTGCCTGAAGAAAATTCCACTTACGTAACTTAGCAGCAACCTACTTATGAAGTTGCCAAAGCACGAACCATGGATTACCAAAACCATTAGTGTGCCAAGCCTACTTAACAGTACTCAAAAAGGTATCATGAGTAGTCTAGATATTATGAAAATTGAAATGATTTGTAGCAGGTTTGATAGTAAAAGCAAGAGAAAGTAGAATGGAGTTATGATTCAGACTAGCATAATTTAAATGTTGCACTTTAGAAATGTGAAAGTAGTTGAGAAAATAATGATTACCAAAGAAATAGTCTAAACATTGAAAGATGGATCCCCTCCTCTAAGTAAAAGGAGAACCCATGTAGCCAAGGTCAAAAAGACTAGCCTCAGCATTTTTATCACAAAAATGATTGATAAGTGTGAGATCACCACTCCTACCACCTCTCCTTTCAGAGGGTATCATAATCATGTTGAAATCACCTCCAGCAAATCAGTTGTCTATAATTGTATCTCCCATAAGCAAAATTTTATGCCAAAGAAGGTATTTATCATGAAGAATAGAACTGAACTAGATAAAAGTGGCCTAGGAAACAAAGGTATCCAGTTTAAAATAAACCACAACAAATGGCTCCTCATTTTTAACAATATTTAGATCAATGTTGTGTTTCCAAAATATCCACATTTTGTTATTAGTGTTGCAAAAATGATTTTACTGCTTAAATTTTCTGAAGATACGCTCTCTATTAAGCGAAACAAGCGGCTCTAAAGGAATAAAAATAGATTGATTATGGACCCTACTTAAGTGCTTAGCCTTATTAAGGGTGGAAGGGTTTGCCACTCCCATAATATTTCAAACCATAATGTTAATCATGCTTTCTCAAGCCACCCCTTCTAGATGACCTAGGTAGGGTGCTGAACTGTTCACCACCAAAATAATATTTTTCATCCGTAATGATATTCTCTCTATTTAGATGTAAAAGTTCTTTTTTTTCTTCTATTTTTCTTTTTGCTTGCTTTTTGCACTAACCATTCATCTTTAAAGACATTGGTAATAGCCGAAATAGCACCATCAGACACCCCAATTTCCTGACTAGCATGAGTATTGCCTTCCTAAATGGATTGAGGCAATGAAAAAACCTTAGGAGAAGAGTGAAGTGGAGTGTCAACAACCTGCAAGGTATCCTACACGGAAGTTATTATATCATATTCATGGTTAGTAGCAACAATAGGTTCAACAAAAACAACATCGGTAGGAATAACAATCTCGATGTTCAAGCCATCGGAAGGATTAGGAACTGATCCCGATTGTTTATATGCAACAATATAATAATGACTTTAATCATAATTTTTACTTATATTTCCTTACTTTGCAAGAGAACCAAAAACTTGATTCTAAAGAAAATAAGAATTTAACTCTTTAATTGATATATATTGGGATGCTACGCAAGTATACGTATTGTTATCAAGTAATATAGGACTTTTTGATTAAGACTTGAATATGCAATATGCACTATTAAATAACAAACTTTCTATCCTAAAAAGACAATTGCTTAAACTATAGATATTTTCACAGTAATTAAATTCAAATCTCATTTTTTTGGTATTTTTGATATTTTTAAAAAATAATAACAACTAAATAAGATAACTTGAGTTTATGTAAAAGAAAATCACTTGATATGAAAATACATTTTTCCTTATCATGAATTAGTAATAAGTATAAGAATTACGTTGTTGAAGTATGCTAATTATGTTGTGCCAAATATGAGCAATTATATTCTTTACTCTTTCTAGAGATGCTATAAACAACATTGGTTAATTTAAAGTTTGAATAGTTATGAAGATTCGCTAGGCATGGAAGATACCAGCTCTCATTTCAGAGTTCCTTCGATTCTCTCCACCTAGAGGATAACATCTCGTATCAGAACCTAAAACAATAAACCAAGTTGGGGGCTTTAACCTGTCACTTTAAAGTCCTCTAACTCTACACCCTTCATAGTTTATTTCCCTATTATTTGCACTAAATCATGTGAATTAAATTCTCATTCATTCAACCTCATGTGATTCTTTCCAATTGTTGACTGAGATAATACCAACCCGATTCTTACATGTTAATCGGCCAAATCAAGAGGTAAATGAAGTGCATGGAATTAAATCATCACAACTTCTTGCAACATTAAAGATTAATACTCTCCACAACTTCCATCCAACTAATTAATTACTTATCATTTTAAGGAGAAAGATAAACAAAACTACTCAGAATCCATGAAGAAAACAAAACCACACTTTAGTTTAAAAGTAGAAATCATTAAAACCAACAAGAAATCTCAATTAAAACAAAAAGTAGTCTAAAACAAAAGATAAAAACCTATCTCAAATCCTCCACCAAACTTTTGAAGTTCCTTTGAATCTCTTCTCTCTTACAACACTCTCAAAATAAACTAAAAACAAAAAAAGGAAAACATAAATTTGTGTGGTGCTTGAAAATCTCTCTAAAACTATCTCTCAAAACTCCTTAGGACTCCTCTTCAAACTCCTTTCAAAACTTTCAAGCATCCCCTTCAAATGTCTCAACTTCCTTGTTTTATAAATTTCTTAAGAGGTGCCTTGGAAATTCTTTAAAATGTGTCCAAATTCGATGTATTCTCCAAGGGATGCCTCCTTTCACAAGTCTTTTAATAATATTTTTGTTCTCAGTGGTCATAACCACCATCTTTAGCCAAAAGGTGCCTCAAGTGTCTTTTCAAAATTCAGTCAAATTTATCAAAGGCATATACTATTGCTAAAAAATTTTTTTTAGTTGTTGTATAATTAATTTGGGATTCATTAAGAGTTTTATTAGCATAGTAAATTACTTTAAAAATTTTATCATATCTTTGTCCTAAAACAGCTCCAATAGCATAATCACTAGCATCACACATTCATTTAAAATGTTTTCCCTAGACTGGTGAAACTATAATTGGTGCAGTAACTATTTTTTTTTAATAACTTAAAAGCTTTTAGACACTCTTCATCAAATTTGAAAATTGCATCTTTCTCCAATAAATGGCATAAAGGCTTAGCAATTTTTGAAAAGTCTTAAATATATCGCCTATAGAATCTAGCATGTCCTAAAAAACTCCTAATTTCCCTTACATTTGTTGGATAAGGTAAATTAGCGATTATTTGAATTTTAACAGGATCTACTTCCATATCATTTTATGATATTTTATGTCCTAATACAATTCCTCCTAATTGGCATTTTTTCCCAATTAAGGACTAAATTTGTTTCTTCACAACGCTTAAGAACTTTTGATAAATGTTTTAAGCATGAGTCAAATGAAGTTCTAAACACTGAAAAATCATCCATGAATACTTCAATCCCTTTTTGAGAGTCAAATGAAGTTCCAAACACTAAAAAATCATCCATAAATACTTCAATTCCTTTTTTAATTAAATCACAAAAAAATTTTCATCATACATCTTTGAAATGTAGCAGGGGCATTACATAAACTAGTGGGTATTCTTCTAAAAGCAAATGTACCATAGAGACTGGTAAAAGTTATTTTCTCTTGATCCTTAGGAGTTATTTTTATTTGGTGATAACCAGTATATCCATCCAAAAAACAAAATTATTTATGCCCAGCTAGTCTATCCAGCATTTGATCTAGAAAGGGTAGTGGAAAATGATCTTTTTTTGATCTAGAAAGGGTAATGGAAAATGATCTTTCCTAGTGGCAAGATTTAATTTTCTATAAAATCTAGAAAGGGTAGTGGAAAATGATCTTTCCTAGTGGCAAGATTTAATTTTCTATAATCAAACATATTAGCCACCCTACAACTTATCTAGTAGTTATTAATTCATTATATTCATTCACAGTCATAGTTACTTCTCCTTTCTTAGGAACGCAGTGAATTGGACTAACTCATGCACTATCTGAAATAGGGTAGATAATTCCAGTATCTAACTAGTTTAAAATTTCTTTCTTTACAACTTCCTTCATAACAGGATTCAATCTCCTTTGAGGATCAGCCTTGGGTTTGCAGTTCTCTTCCATATGAATTATATGCATACAAATTAAAGGAATGATTCCTTTAATATCCGTTATTATCCATCCAAAGGCTTTTTTAAAATTTTTTAGAATTTTCATCAACCTTTTTCTTCTTCTATCGTTAATTTTGAGCAAATTATAACTGGTAAAGTAGAGGAATCTTCTAAAAAAGCATATTTTAAATGATCAAGAAGTAACTTCAACTCAAATTCAGTAGGTTTTTCAACTGATGGATAAAATGATTCATCTTTTCCTATTGTATCCAAAATTTCAAAATTTTCTCAAACATAGTTTGAATCTTCCTT
Organism: Phalaenopsis hybrid cultivar; assembly: GCA_002079205.1. Taxonomy (NCBI): domain Eukaryota; kingdom Viridiplantae; phylum Streptophyta; class Magnoliopsida; order Asparagales; family Orchidaceae; genus Phalaenopsis; species Phalaenopsis hybrid cultivar. The sequence goes on from JXCR01127516.1 coordinate 16,635, forward strand.
AAAAAGATCTTCACATTAATCTAATTCCTCTTCTTTCTCGTGTTCCAAATCTTTTACTTCAGATTTTTCTTTATAATTAGTTTTAAAATGGCATTCACTCAGTTAACTTATAACATCCATTCTATAGCATTCATCATCTTTACCTTTTGCAGGATATTTCATTCATCTTGAAATGTTAAAAGTAACAGTTTGAACATTGACGTGCATTATTAATTCCCCTTTCTGCACATTTATTATTGATCTTCCAGTGACTACAAAAAGTCTCCCTAAAATGATAGGTATCTCTTTATCTTCTTCCATATCCAACACAATGAAATCAACAGGAAAGATAAACTGACCCACTTTCACTAGGAAATCTTCTATAATTCCATTAGAGTACGTTATTGAATGATATGCTAATTTTAGAGTTACAATAATTTAGGTTATTTCTCTTAATCCCAATATTTTAAATATTGATAATGACATAAGGTTAATGCTTGCACCTAAATCACATAAACCTTTCTTATAATAACTGTCACCTATCGTATATGGAATTGTAAAGCTACCAGGATGTTTAAGCTTTTCAAGAAGCTTTTTCTGAATAATAGCACTGCAACTCCTCACTAAGTGCAACAGTATCATTATCTTCAAACTTCCCTTTTCTATTGAGAATATCCTTCATAAACTTTACATAGCTTGACATTTGTTCTAAGACTTCAGCAAATGAAATATTAATTGTAAGCTTCTTAAAAATCTCCATAAATTTAAAAAATTTCTTATCCAACTTCTGTTGACAAAGTCTCAGAGGAAATGGAGGTGATGGGTTTTCTATGTTAAAATTAAGTGGAAAAATAGGTTTTTCAGAATATTTTGGAGCATCCTCTTTTGATTCTTTGATTTCTTCTCTCTCTACTTCAGTTTCTTTTTGAATCGTACCTTCCAACTCTCTTTCTCTTCTAAGTTGAACGACTTTTACTTGCTCTTTATTCTGGTCTTTTGGATTTATTTCAGTGTTACTAGGAAGTGTTCCTTGGGATCTATTACTCATTAAATTTGAAATTTGTCCAAGTTGATCCTCAATATTTCTAATTGTAGCCCCTTGACTTTATAACTGATTTCCCATTTGTAACACCACTTCTTCTATAGAAAACTTCTTCTCCTTAAATTTTGGATTACTATTGAAACCTAAAGGATAAGTAGATCTATAATTATTATTCCCTTAGTTTTTCGAGTTCTCCAATATGTTTACTTGGTTGTTTCCCCATTGCTGATTATTACCACCCATAACATTATTCCAATTAAAGTTGGGATGGTTCTTCTGACTTTGGTTATAATAATTTGAATATGGGTTATTCTGCTTATTATTTATGGCATTCAAAGTGTCTAATGATGCTTGAGAATCTACCATTTGGTCTAATGAATTCTCTTCAATCATGGAGATTGGTTGAGAAAAATTCATTGCAAAATGGTCTAACTTAAACGAAATTGAAACAATTTGATTTGCTAACATATTAAATGCATCTGATTCATGAATAGTGGATACTTTCTTTAGATTTACCCTCTTAGAAGGCCATTGAAAATTACTGGTAGTCATTTCTTCAATTAAAGCATAAGCGTCATGAAATGGTTTTGACATCAACAAACCACCAGCAACGACATCAATAATAGATCTAAGAGATCCAGCTAGTCCATTATAAAAAGTTCGAATTATTAACCAATCTGGTATTGCATGGTGTGGATACTTTCTTAAGAGTTCTTTAAATCATTCCCATGCTTCAAAAATAGATTCCGCTTCAAACTAATTAAAAGATGTAATATCATTTCTAAGCTTTGCACTTTTTTATGGTGGAAAATATTTAGCAAGAATTTTTGTGCTAACACCCCAAGTTATTATAGATCCAGGTTCTAACAAATTCAACCACATTTTAGCTTTATCCCTCAGTGAGAAAGGAAATAAACTATGTTATATGGCATCATCTGATACACCATCATATTTAAATGTAACACACAATTCTAAAAAATTAGCAAGATGTAAATTTGGATATTCAGTTGGTGATCCCCCAAACTGATTATTTAATATCATTTGGATAATAGCAGGATTAAAGTCAAATGAATTAGCAACTACATTAGGTTTTAGAATACTACAATGAAGTTCATCTACTGTATGGTTGGCATAATCTCTTAAAGGTCTAAAACCTTGATGAATTTCAACATTTTGATTTTTTGGTTTGTCATTTCTGTAATTTTTTTAGATTTTTCAAGATTTTTATTTTATTTGGTTTTTTTTATTTTCTCAACAGTTCTTTCTAATTCAGAATTGTAGGGTACTAGTCCTTCAGAACCTGAACTACACAGACACTAACATAAAATAAAATAAAACACACAAAATAAAATACTATAACTTTTTAAATTTTAATTAAGACTTTCTAAAAATAAAAATTTGCTTTTAAATCAATCTTCTTATTTATTTTTCCCCGGCAACGACACCAAAAACTTGATCCCGACTGTATGTTTGCAACAGTATAACAATGACTTTAATTATAATTTTCATTTATATTTCCTTACTTTGCAATAGAACCAAAAACTTGATCCTAAAAAAATAAGAATTTAACTCTTTAATTGATATATACTGGGATACTACACAAGTATACGTATCATTATCAAGTAATATAAGACTTTTTGATTAAGACTTGAATATCGAAACCACAGGGAAATTAGGCAATATGCATTATTGAACAATAAACTTTCTATTAAAAAAAGACAATTACTTAAACTATAGATATTTTCACAGTATTAAAATTCAAATTTTTTTTTGTATTTTTGATATTTTGACAATATAATAACAACTAAAAAAGATACATTGAGTTTATGTAAAAGAAAATCACTTGATATGGAAATATCTTTCTCCTTATCATGAATCAGTAAAAGTATAATAATTCTGTTGTGGAAGTATGCTAATTCTGTTGTGTCAAATATGAGCAATTATATTCTTTACCCTTACTAGAGATGCTATAAAGAACAATGTCTAATTTAAAGTTTGAATAGTTATGAAGACTGGCTAGGTAAAGAAGATACCAGCTCTCACTCTAGAGTTCCCTCGATTCCCTCCACCTGGGAGCTAACATCTCGTATCAGAACCTAAAATAATAAACCAAGTTGTGGGCTTAAATCTATCACTTTAAAGTCCTCTAACTCTACACCCTTCAAAGTTTATTTCTCTATTTATTTGCACTAAATCATATGATATACATTCTCATTCATAAACTCTCATATGATTCTTTCCAATTGTTGACTGAGACAATACAACCCCGGTTCTTACATGTTCTCACAACAAATTTCAACATCTGGATCGGCCAAATCAAGAAGTAAATGAAGTGCATGGATTTAAGTCATTACAACTTCTTCCAACATTAAAGATTAATACTCTCCATAATTTCCATCCAAAATATTAAATATTTATCATTTTAAGGAGAAAGATAAAGAAAACTACTCAAAATTAATGGAGAAAACAAAACCATACTTTAGTTTAAAAGTAGAAATCATTGTCAAACCAACAAGAAATCTCAATTAAAATAAAAATAGTTCAAAACAAAAGATAAAAACTTATCTCAAATCCTCCACCAAACTATTGAAGTTCCTTCGAATCTCTTCTCTTTTACAACACTCTCAAAATTAACTAAAAACAAAAAGGATAATGTCAATTTGTGTGGTGCCTAAAAATCTCTCCAAAACTATCTCTCAAAACTCCTCTTCAAACTCTTTTCAGAACTTTTAAGCACCCCCTTCAAATGTCTCAAGTTCCTTCTTTTATAAATTTCCTAAGAGGTGCCTTGAAAATTCATCAAAATGTGTCCAAATTTGATGTATTCTCTAAGGGATGTCTCCTTTCACAAGTCTTTCTATAATATTTTCGTTCCTAGTGGTCATAACCACCCTCTTTAGCGAATAAGTGCCTCAAATGTCTTTTCAATTCGGCCAAATGAATGTTGTGTGACCCCATTAGCTTCATTTTGCTCATTAGAATGCATATGTGTTGTAGGTGGACGAACAATATCATGTTTTAAGTGAGGATGTAAGCGGTAATAGTGAGTAGAAATGTGCCCAAACATTCGATAGTGTGAGTAATATGGTGAATGTTTTTTAATTTCCACCTTTTTGCCAATAACATTTATGCGCAGAACCAATCCAAATTTCATCACAAAAAGGCAAAGCAATATCTCACTCAACCAGTATACGAGCCTCAGAAGGCCTGTTCAATAGGAAAGTGGGGCCATCTCTTTTTAATGGTTTGCCATAAGTCGCAGCGAGAGAAAATAAGATTTCATGATTCAACAAATGAAATTTTAACCCTGAAAAGCGCAACCAAACCAGAATAGTAAGGGGTTCCGATTTGGGATTAAAATTAGTCATCCACTTCAGAATTTTCATTAGAATGTCATCGATTCTAATAAAATGACGTGAGAATAATCAGGCATAGTCCTCACCATTAGATAACTTAATAAGAATATGTCGCCCATCTAGCAAATCAATTTTCCTAAAACCAATGAGTTTCATAAAATCAAATTCTCTTCTATATAAATCAATTTTAGGGTGTCAAAAAAATCACAATAAGAGCATGTTGAGCAGAAGAAGCAAGAATGTTGGACTTATCCTCAAAAACAAACATTGCAAGCTTGTCATTCTTTTTCCCAGTTTTCTGAATAAAATTGTACTCGCCACCAACACAAAGGACATCATGAAAGGACTGAGGGAAGAGACCAGAGTTACCAATTTTAGAGGTAAGAGCTTCTGTTAGAGCCTCAGCAAAAGACCGCTCCATCCGAACCCTCAAGAAAGCCCCTCATGGGACAGAAGCCACAAGAAACTGAAAAAGCCAAAAACACGAGAAACTAACAGTTGAAAATGAAAAATAGGAAAAACACACCAGCAATGAGGGAGAGAGCAAGGATATCACCAACATCAAAGTATCAAAAGAGTAGAAGCACCTCTGTTGCCATGGAATCGCCAAACCCCAGGAGACCGAACCTCCATTGTGATATGTTTTATCCATTAATATATATATATATAT
>JXCR01127516.1:21926-102228 GCA_002079205.1 Phalaenopsis hybrid cultivar
ATATATATATATATATATATATATATATATATATATAGTTATGATTTTAAAAAAATGAGACCAAATAGATCTCATATATAAAATAGTATAAATAATCGACAAAAAACTACAAATTATACATCATCCCGAGAGATAAGCGTACCACTTGGCAGTAGCTCAATTATATAAACTAAGAAATTTATAACAATCATTTAATCTACAGAGTTTTTGACTGATAGTTTGCCTATCTATTATAAAAATTAGATATGGTTTATATTATCTAGGTTACTAATCCTCCTATAGAGGCGAGTCCCTATAGATAATTATATCTTAGGCAACCAAAGTCACTAAGAAAACTCTCGTTTAAGATCAAGGGTTTTGTCTTAAAAAATTCAAAGTATCGTTTCATGGTTGTTCATAATGGAATTAAGTGGAAATGACTCAAATAGGAATATTTTTTTTTGGGATCTAAAGGAGTGAATGGCAAAGGATGTCATAGATTTTGAAGAGAACCCCGATGACTTCCCAGACTATCGTATTATTTGGATTTACATTTTTGAAGGGATCTTATTTGAATGCTTACTCCTATCATTTATTTAAATTTTAGGACATACATTTATCTGACATACAATCATGCAAAAAGCCTAGAAAAGATAGGATGATGTATGTCATACCAGATGAACTACCTTTTAAACTAAAAAAGAATTTGTTTTATATCGCATGACATTCGATCGTACGAGTGTTTAAGAGATCGTGTGAGGATTTACATTGTGCCAGATGAACAACCTTAGAGTCTTAAAGGTTTATGTTATTTAAGATACATAAATTTTAGTTGAGTATCATTCTTCTCTTCATGTTTAGTCTTGATCATAATCTGAAGTTGTTTGTCATATGCTTGAATCATCATTGCTCATCTTGTGAACAACTCTTTCTGTGTTCTTCATAGTAGCATTTTGGTTTTATCAAGTTTACTTGAGTTGAACTCATTTTGGTTTTATCAAGTGTAATTGAGTTGAACTGGTTGTTGTTATTCTTGTTTCTTGTCATTATTATTGTTATTATCGAGTCATTGAGTTTTATTGTAGGGTTCTGACGCCACAATTACGCAGATATTTATGTTCCAGAATATAACAAAAAAATTGACCCAATTTATATTTTGTGTCTAGTGAGAATAAATGTAATGTTATAAAATTTAAAGTAATAGTTTTCTCACTAAGGGTATTACGGAAGTATATGTATCATTTTAAGTAATATAGAGTTTTCTTTAAAAACCCAGTATCAATCCCACAGGGAAGGCTGTAACTTTATGTATTTAACTAATAAAAACCTTTATTTTAAACAGGAGACTATAATCTAGGAATGTATGAAAGTAATTCAGGTGTGAAATGAAGTTTACTAAATTTTACAAGTGCACATTAAAGTAAATTCAAAGATATGAAAATAACTAAAATTAGAAAGTTCAAGATATGTAAAGAAACTTTCGCCTTACAAATAATTCATAATCAGTGTAGGATTGCAATTGTTTAGAAGTTTAACTAAGGAATTGTGACAAATTGGAGCATACATATTCTTTAACTCTTTTGAGCATAAAGAACATTGGTTAATCTAAAGTTAGTGTCGACATGAATAGTAGTGTTGGGTAGATTCTAGCCTCTCATCTCTAGATTACCAACTATACTCTCTCTATAGGACCTACTAGTGACCCTTAGTTCCAACTCTAGACCAAATTGATAAATGAATCTAGCCTGTCACCCTTGAAACATCAATTCTACTTCCATCAAATCTTATCTCCCTATCTATTTGCACTCCCCCTTGGATGATCTCCATGGCTCTTTCCAAAGTGAAATGTAGTACTCACTAGTTGGTGAAATCTTAGCCCTTTAATGTCATTAAGTTTCTCAATAAGTTTTAACAATACAAGTAGCAAATTTGCAAAGTAAATGAATAACCGATGAAAATACCATCACAATTTTTCAAAATAAAAGAAGTTCTACATAAACCAAATCCACCACATGATTACTTCTTATTACAATGAGAAAGAAGAAACTACTCAAAATTCATGGAGATAACAAAATAAAAACAAAAATATTTATAAAACTCAAATCCAAAATACAAATCATAAAGAAAAAGATACAAACACTTATCTCAAATGTTTCCCCAAGAACTCCTCTGAAGTTTCTTGACTTCTCTGACCCCAATAGACTCTTACAGGACTCGCAATACTCTAAAAATCACAAAGACTCACAAAACCTCACTAAGGTGGTTGCTCACTCTAGATGGGTGCCTCTCTTTCTCAATACAACTCTAATTCTCTCCCTTATTCATCAAGAATTAGTCCCTATATATAGAGATTAAAAAATAACCAAGGGTTTCTATAGACATATCTTCAAAATTCATTCATATTCAATGAATAGAAGTGTAATCATCTTTGGTACCTAGGTGCCCAACTGCCGCACCTAGGTGCGACCTCAAATTTCACCTAGCGCCTAGCCGCCAGCTCAGGAATTTTTGGCAATTATTTTGATTTGGCCCATTTTACTTCCTTTTGATGTATTTTTGTTCTTTTTTTTCTCTTAAACTCATTTTCTTGAACCTGCAACCACAAAAACACAAAATATTATTCAGTAAATCATAATATCCTAAAAAATGGGTATAAAATGGGCATATAAAATAGATAATTTTAAGCTGCATCTATTTCCTCAAACTTAAACGTTACTTGTTCTCAAGTAACCCTTTTACTAAATAAAACATTATAACATGTGATAATGGGTTTCACTTAAAGATTCCTATAGTTTTTATCCTAAAAATGTGATAGTAGAACTTAAGAAAATTTTAAATAACTTAGGTTAAAACCAACATATAAGAATATTCAACAAGTCTAGGAATTATGATTTTTCTATTCGTTTCAAAAATAATTCTAATTTTTCATACTTAGAAGTCTAAGAAAAAATAAAAGAAAAGAATTTTATAAGAACTCTACCAGTAAAGATACTAATACTTTAAAATTATAAATAAGTTCAGAAATATAAATAAATTTATTCCTGTAAGTTGATTTAAGTGAAACTAATTTTTGATTATGCATTTTCTCAAGCTTCTCCTCACATATTTTTCTTTTTTGCTTTTCTTTTCTTTTGATTTTTTTTTCTTCTTCTTTCAGAATCTTCTTAATCCTTACTTTTTTCTTTACTTTTTATGTGAGGATTACTATATATTGATATCCTTTAATGATTTTGAACTTCAGTATCTTCTTCCTAAGGTTAAAAGCCCATCACATTTCTTCACTTAATAATGTGTATTAGTTTAAAAATGATTTTTCATAGAGTCTCCAATTCTTTTTGAAGGGTATATTTAACATTTCTTAGCATTTCAAAAACACAATTTCTCTACTCTGAATAATAAAAGCATTATCCTAAACTTTCACATCAAACACCTTAACTTTTGAACTACCCCTTGCTAATAGAAAATTTTACTTAAGACTATATAACATTATAGGATAAAAAATAGTCTTCTAAGATTAACACCACATATCACAGATTATGTTAAAATAATTTTAAAATATAGTTTATTGAGGACAAATAAAGTTTAGTTTTAAAAGTTTTTCTCCCTTCCCTCAAACTTACATTTTTAAATAATTTAAAACATTTCTATGCATATTAAACATGAAGTGAGAAAAATTTAAAAGTTCTTCACATGGAATAGTAAGGTAAAACTAGTAAAAACTGATGATGAGCAGTTGAAAATCAAAATTAAAACATGTAGATCATGAAAATTTGGAATATAAAAGACTACTATTACACACAAGCAAACTAAATAAATAGGAGAAAGTACAACAGTAAAAAAAGTACATAAATTAACCCTACATAAAAATGTCCACAATGAGAAGGATCTACAAATCACATCTACTTCAGAAAATAAAGTTTAGTCTAATCCTCCTTATCATCATCCTCCTCCTCCTCCTCATCATCAAAGAGTATATATATCTTCATCCATGGATTTGTGGTGCTCTTATTGAGAAAATCGAGAACATGTAGGAAACTCAACTGAATGATCTCCCTTCAAAAATTTTACTAATGCCTCGTCATATTTCACATCATATTCACTCTTCCACTGTACATATTCTACCATATTATAGAATTTGATGTCCAAATCTTGCATAATACTATGTATCATAAACATATCTGGGTGGTGCTCCAAGCATCTCTCATTCAACACGTCCCAAAAACCATGTGGAGGCTCAGTAGCAGTAGAAGTAGAAGGTCTAGGGTAGAAGTAGGTGGTATGTCAGGAGCTCTACTTCTAGGTCATCCATAATTATTTAATACATTGATTTGTAGAATTATAAGAAAATACATTTAGGTATTCATAATATATTTTCTATCTTTAAAACTTTTATGGTGACATCTTAAAGTTACTATCTTTAATCAGAGAGAATTTTATGACGTTTTGAATTATGTTTATACTTTTATAATTTTTATATATTTTTAATGGAAAAATACCTTAAAAATGCATTCTTTAATTTTCAATTTCATTTCTATCTTTATTAAGTGCCTATGACTTTAATTAGTACTCCAAAATTTAGCTCATATTTTTTTTATTTTTAATTTATTTTTTATAATTATGTTAAATAAATAGAAGTAATTACCATGGGAAATTAGGGCTTTAAGGTTTAAAGGTGCTCTTTGACCTTGGATAAAATTGAAAAAATCCCTAATCACATAGAGAATATGCCTTAAAAGTTTCATGCCATGGTGATTAATATTTAATTATTTTTCTTTTAAATAAGATTTAGGGTATTTAATTAAATAAGAACTAAAAAGTAAAGAAATTTTTTCAATTTTCTGTTCAGTGAGCACGCGTGTATTTTCAATTTACTTTTTGATTTTTCTACACCACGATATGATTTTTTAAATTTTCTATTTTTTATTAAATCAAGAAATCCAATATTTTCTTTCTTAACCATGTCGATGCTAACTCAACATAGACGGCTTTGAAAGTCCACGCGTCGCCCGCTATTTCGTTGCACTTTCATCTTGGCTATCCTGTCACCCCATATTCTGGGGTCTTGTATAGCACTGATTCACCATCTCGCCAATCAGAGCTGTTTGTTTCAAATACATAGGAATGGACGACATCCAGTAATTTTCCTGAATGAACTATAACCTGAGAACCATCCACATTCTATAGCTAAGATCTCTCTTGATACTTAACTAAGTTAAGTGTGGTTTATTACCATAGCTTCATCTAAGTGAGGTGAATCTAACTATAGTGTTAAGTGGACATGGATTGTTCATTTCTTTCACAAAACACCAAACTGAGGCAAAATTAGGGATTTTTTAGCTATACCTTTGTCCAAGAGGTGAGACCTCAATTGGATTGGTTGAGAAGTTTTGCCTTGGTCCCACAAACCACTTCCAAGATTCACTTTCCCTTTGGTTTGGTCTAGGTATAGTTAGACCAAAGGGTGGATTGATTTTGGTCTAGCACTATGGTAAAGACTGTAGAAGAGGGTAATTCAGATTAAGGAAGTGTTTTTAGAGTATGGGGAAGCTTTTAGAATAATCAATTTGAAGTTTTATGGAGTTTGGTGAGATGGCCAAAAAAGTCCTAGTTTTTAGTTGGAAAATTAGGGCTTTATGGTCGGTTTGAAGGCTTATGATTAACAGAGATGAGTTTCCTATGAGTGTAAAAGTGGTTTGAAATCATTTTGGCAGAGCTTCACCAAAGTCTTTGCACCTATCTCATTTAGCCGTGGAGGTGATCTATTTATAAGCTTGACAAATGGGGAGGGGCAGGGCTCCAACTGCCTGGTCAAATACTGCTTATGTGGTGAGGAAGCAGGGGAAATGGTTCAATGGGGGTGAGCTACATTGGATGAATTCAAATTTGAGATTTCCCCTTTGGGGTGGCTCTTGGGTTTAGGCTTGTCGCCGGCAACTTGGGTGGACACCATCTGATTGTGGGAAGTTAGTGATGGGGATTGGTGAAGCCAATTGTGTTAAAGAATTATTAAGTGGGTTGAATTATAATGGAATGGGTCTTGGGATACTTTTGGGACAACCATGGGTTTGAGTCATGCCGATGGGTTTGACTCACTCTCCATGGTGGCTAGGGCTGATGTCAGCATGTTCTTTTTGGCAAGTGCGCAAAGTGGTTCCCACCATAAATGGCATGGTGGTTCACATGAGGCTCATGCATGGCTCCTTGGCTTCCCTATGGTTAACCCGAGTTTAGTATGGTTGACCTTGTGATTCAGTTGATTTGGTTTAAGTTAGGTTAGAACAAAAAGGTTGTTTAAATTAGGGGACATCTAAGTTAGGTTAGACCTTGAGTTGTTTAAATTTAGGCTAGGTTTAAGTTGAGTCAGAATTATGCTTGCTTAATATGAATTAGATCCAAGTGAGGTTAGCTCTAATAGGATTCATGTTCAACTAAATCTAAGTTAAGTTCAACCTAATAGGGTTTATGGGGGACTAGGTCTAAGTTAAGTTAGACCTAACATGGTTTAGTGTGTGCTAGGCTAGGTTGGGTTAGACTTAGAAGGATTTAGGTTGTAGTTAGGCTTGATTTGGGTTTGACCTATAGAGGTTGATGTTTAACTTGGCCTATGTTTTTTCGAACCTTGGGGTTGTTTATGTGGGACTAGGTCTAACTTAAGTTACACCTAGTAGGGTTTAGGTTGAACTAGGTCTAACTTATGTTAGACCTAATCTAAACCCTAGCTTGACTTGAGATAGGTTGGATCTAATTGGGATCAGACTTGACTTCAATTGCGGTTGGGTCCAATTTTGAGTCCATTTGAGCTAGGCTTAGCTTGGGTTAGACTTAAGTTAAATTAGACCAAGCCAAGGTCAAATTGGATTGGGCCCAGGGTTATTAGGTTAGACTCCATAGTTGTAGAGGTAAGCATGGTGTTACTTCCTAAAAACCTTTTAGGCTAAGCCCCTAAGGCCCACGAAGTGTTTTAAACTAATTTTAGGGGACAATTTTGGGCGAAGATGTAAAATTTCAATTTTTACACTTTTATCCCTAGATTTCTAAATTTCATTTTTTGGTTCTTAGAGGTGAAAATTATCATTTTAGGGTTTAATTTCACTGTCCTTAATTTCCTTTTTAATTTCCATTTTAATTTGCATTTTTCTAATTTTTATTTCAATTTCTATAATTATTTTTCAAAATAATTACATTTTGGCTATAACATTTGTCATTTAAGGTTAGGTAGCCTCTTTAACTTTGGAAAAATCAAAGGATATTCTTAAAGGTAGAAGGAAGTTTTCCTCAAAATTTTAGATTTCTTTGCCTTATAATTAATTTTTAATAATTAAAAAACTCTTTAGAGTGTTTAATTATTTAAAAATTAATTATAAGTTAATTATTTTCATTTTTTTATTTATTTCTCCTCTATTCCCTGAGTTCAGAGGTTTTTTTTTTTGAATTTTTTACATTAGGTTATGTATTATTAAAGTTTTATTTAATTTTTGGGATTTTAATAATTTTAAAAATATAAATTATCTACTTAACCACACGGCGAACACGTCAACCTCATCTGCTCCAAAGTCTCACACTTCTTCTCTCGATTGGTTGCGCTTTCCACGCAAGTGCCATGCTATCCCACAGGTCGGTGATTCCCCCTTTGTTATCTCATGGTCTGGTTTGATCTTCGTTGTTCATTTCTGATACACAGAAATGGATGACACCAGTTCATCATCCCCATGGGCAGAGAACCGAGAACTGTATGTGATCAAATTTTATTATCTCGCTCAATTCTCAACCAAATCGCTTAGGGTTTGTTCCTACATGTTTATCTAGTTGAGAAAAAGTTATATATTGCTAGGTGGTCATGCATTATTGGTTTTCTTCATAGAAGACCATATTGAGAGGTAACTTTAGAGATTTTGATCCATACCTTCTCCCAAGAATTAATGCCTCAATAGGCCTTCACAAAGATCATCACGTTGGTGTCAAGAACCTTCTTCTTGCTTCAATTTAGACTGAATTTGGCTCTAGCTATGAGCTAGACCAGATGGTACCACTATTTGGTATTAGAATGGGTTAGAGGCCACGAGAAGGCTTGATTTTGATTAGGGAAGATGTCTTAGGGTCTGGTGAAGCTTTTGGGTAGGTTAGTTATGAGGAGGTTGATGTCGAGACTGAAAATGGCCCTGGGTTTGAGTGGTGAAATTAGGGTTTTATAGTGGAGGGTTTAAAGATGATGAGGATGTTCTTCTCTTATCAAGGGGAGTACTGTTGTTGTTTAGAGCCATAGGTTTAAGTGGTTGAATATGGAGATTGCTCATGTGTAGAAGCTCTTGGGTTTGGGCTTTTTATAGCTCTGGAAGCTTGGTTGTGCATGGGGAAGCCCAGGTGACTTCTTAGAGAATTCACCGAGAAATTTCAGGAATTTCAGGCAGTGGGAAGTAGATTTTCCATTTTTCCAAGTGTTGACCATAGGGTACAAATGGGGATGATGGTGGAATAAGAATGTGCTAGGGTTGATTGGAAGAGTATTTGGTGGGTGGCTATGACTAGGTTTGGTCTGGTTTTGGCTCATCAAAGGCTAGTCAAAGAGGGCATGACCTAGGTGCCAAGTGTGAAGTGGTATGGCTACGTGTGTGGTTTTCTCACTTTTGTGTTTGGTTTTATTTAAACATAATTTAATTTGAATTATGTGCCACCCATGTGCCATGATGGGTTGGGTTGATAGACCACGGAAAGGATGGGCTATGGCCTAAGGATTTTGGATTAGGGCTAACCTAATGTGCTTAGGCTTAAACTAAAGATTTAAGCCTTATTTTCATTTAATAGTCTACCTAATTAAGTTATTAGGTGAATTATGGTGGTTGACCCCATGGTACAAATTTTGGCCCCCCAAGTAGTTTGATGTCTTGACCACTTTGGGGGAGGCCCAATTGTATGACAATGGGGTCAATTGGTTGAAATTGATCAAAATTGGGTTAGGCCCAATTTAAATTGACCACCCATGGTGCCAACATGTCTTAGGTTTAAAGGGGCATGTGGAAATTTCAAGTTGATTTTAAAAGTTAATTGAGGGGTCAGAAGACCTTAGGTGAGGCTCGAGATCAATTTAGGTAGACTCCTCTCCCATTGTGGATTTAAGTGTTATGGTGGACCTAGGACTCATAGGGATGTTTCCAGGGTTATAAGTTTCTTAAGTGACCTAGGGCCTATCTTACCCGTGGGGGTCAACTTGGGCCTCTCATTAGGCCAAAACCTTAAACCAACTCGACTAGGGGGTTGAGGGTTTTTGTTTGTCCTAATGAGGCATAAAGGAGCATAGCCTTGGTCTGGGAGACTATGTGAAGGTGAGTAGGTGGACCTCACATAAAGTAAGGTCAACAAACATACCCCCAAATATGTGTTGTGTACTCGATAGGTATGCCACACATATTGACGTTGACCGAACCGATCAATGAAATCCTAAAACACTCCAAAATGTTAGGAGTGTTTCGGGGAAGGGTCTATTTTGGGTTAATTGTCAAACATTCTTAGGATAGGGGTTATCAAGGAGGACCAACCATCTCAAAGAGAAATGTCATAATTCAATAAGAGGGTCTTATATCCACTTTCAAGACTTATGGGGAAGAAGGGTATCAGGATATGCTACAGGGTATTATACCAATCCTTAGAAGGTCATTGTCATGTCCCTGTCTCATTAGAAAGGAAAATCGATGAGCTTACATCCTAACTAAGAAGAAGACAAGTAAGCTAGAGTAAAATCTTGATTTCGTGTTAGGAGGGTCTTACATCCAACTAGCGAGAGAGAAATGATATTATATTCCATTAAAGGAGGTCTCACACTAATTCTCAAAAAAGATAGATGTTATGTTTCAACTTCATTAGAAAGGAATGGTGATGGGCTTACATCCTAACTAAGAGGAAGACATGTAAGCTTGAGGAAAGTCGTGATTCTGTGTCTGCAGGGCCTACATCCAACTAGGAAGAGAGAAGAGATGTTGCATTCTATTAATGGAGGTCTTATACCAATTCTCAAAAAGGTCAATATTGTGTCCCTGTCTCATTAGGAAGGAATGCCGATGGGCTTACATCATAACTAAGAGGACGATTGGTAAGCTAGAGTAAAGTCCTGATTCCTTGTCCAGAAGGCCTTACATCCACTAGAGAGCGAGCAAAAACTGTATAGGATAAGAATTGTTACTAATTCTTAACATTTGCTGAGTATAGAACACTCGAAGGAAATTACACCTTGCCCATAGTTATTTTAATTGATGGTGTCATTAAATTTTGTTTTACCATTTTTTCAATTGTTTGCTAGGTATAGGCCACCCGAAGGAAATTACAACTTGCCCATAGTTTTTTTTTACATGGTGTAGTTGTCCAGGGTTTATTTCATGTAATTTCATGAGATTTCTTTTCTTTTTAAGTTAATTTTATATTTTTGTTATTAGTTCATAGGTGTCTGCTTCAGCCTTTCTAGACTGCATGAGAAGTTGTTAGTAACAGAATACTGATTGTAGCAAAGGAAATCTAGCCCACCTTTCTTACAATTGAAAACACCCAATGTTAAATTAATGATAATGTCATCATAACAAGAGAAATCCAACAATATCAAACAACAACCATATCATGTCTCCATTTCATTTGTGTCATATTGATTCCTTGAGCTCTTCATTTTGGCATGAATAGGTGGACCGATAGGAGGAGAGGACAAAGATTAACGATATGACACAAGAAGGAGGCTTGAGTGAGGGGCCAAGTAAAGGGATGAGATCAAAAGGGCTCATGAAGGTTGTTTTAGGTAGGTTTTTGCAAAGTTTGGCTAGGACATTCATGTTAGGTATGTAAAAAATAAAATTTAATATCATTTTAAAGCAAAGATTTTATATCATTTTCATGCCCTTCACATGTGATTGAAAGTGTACTACAACTTACCAAATGTAATTTGGATCATCAGATTGAACCATGGTGAATATTAATAAATTTTAGGGTTTCGAGGCAGTGCTTGTGCATGAAAACTTTAAATTTAAGATTTTCATGTAAAAATTGTTTCAATCCATCTTCAACATCACTTGTATGGTTTTTAAATGCAACTTTCAAAGTGATATTCTGACCTGCACAATAATCCAGAGAGAGAAAATAAAAATTTTGGGTCTTATCAATCAGTGTTTCTCAAGTTTTCATATTAAGTTCCAGCTCGAGTGACGTTCAACAAAGTATGAAATGGAGGAACAAGTTAGTCTAAAAATAAGGTCAACATTGCTAACTAGGACGTTAAAATATTTCATGAAGCTAGACCTCTAACCATTGTGGAGTGGAAATAAAGGTTTAATGACAAAATTTTGAGAAGTGAGACATAGTTTAGTGTAATTTTGCAATCATCCCTGAGGATCAAAAAAACTATGTAAGATAATATGAAAACTGAGGGAGCCTCAACTTAATGGTTTCTAACTTTTGTAGTGGTGTGTGTTTGGCCCTGGACCGCAGGTGCATGCAAAAGGGAGCAAGGATCTACTTTGACTTTGACATGGCATAGATGAAGGTACTGTACAATGGCCCGCTGTTGTCAATAGTTTCCCAGGAAAAAGCTAAGGAGAGAGAGCCTATCTTAGAGGTTTGTTCTCAACTAAAAAAGGATGCGAAGAGAAAGATAGAGCCTAAAAGACCTAAACAAACCGTTTTCATGACAAACAACCACAGAGGATTAAGGTCAATGATGGTCGTTGCTTGATCCACCTTAAAATTACCTATTTTTAAGACATGTTTAATGTTCATTTTATGCACATTTTTCATTATATTGCACTTTAAAGGAATGTATTTTGCATTTTTTGGTTTCAAGTACAAGGAATGGATAATTAGATAAAAATGAGGCCAAAATGGAGCAAAATGACAACACCTCATATGGCGCCATAGCGCCAACTTACAACCATGATGGGCGCTATAGCGCACCAGACTAGTGTTATAGTGCCAATGACCAATTTTCTAGAACATTTAACTAATTTGGCAAAATTTTAATGGGATGCTTGAAGTGACCCTTGGTTAATTTTGGTTATCTAAGCTTAATCTAAAGATGTTTGAGGGTTAGTTGAGAGACACTTAGTTGAGGTTAGACACTTTAAGAAACTTCAAGTAAACTAAAGTGTATGTTTCCTAAGTCTTAGGAGCACACTCTCAAATGATCCTAGAATGTCAGATATCTGACCTCATTTCATGAAATAACTAGGCACTAGGCATGAGGGTGCACTAGATTGTGATTCATGACTGATTTAATTAGATCAAATAATGAAATTCTTACCTTAACTTGACCAAAACTGAAACTCAATGCTCCGGGGTTTGAGTTTGTCTTACACTCAAATCCTCCTAGCAATTGAAACATTCCAATATCACATATAAATTTCCTATTCTTGGTCCTTTATATGTGATATTGTATTTCATTTTATATGTTTTTCTTTTTCCTACGATTTACTCGTTTCTGCTAAGTCTTTTTCAGGCTATACTTTCCTCTTTTACACAGCGTATAATAGCTAAATTTAAAAGAGCAATGAACCTACCAGGTGTACAGGTTTATTTTATATTACAGCCCTTTATTTTCCCAGCATGTTATATTCTTTTTATATCATGTTATACTACTCTTTATACCACGTTATACTCTTCTTTCAGCATGTTATACTGTCTTTCCTTTTTACTATACTGTACATTGTTACTTTTCTTTCACACTGCATGCTTAGTTACTTTGATACGCTATACCTTAGTATAGAATAACCTAGTTGTTAGGTGCATGTTCAAAACTAAAACTAAACCAGGAGATGCTACTACGAAGAGTTTGGAGCTAACATCGTGGACAAGCGACGAGGAACAATTTCTAGGTGGACCTGCAATAGCAAAACATCTTCACATCACATGAACACATTCACATCACACTATATACCTTCTTTAGTTTAAATAACAACCTATAATTTCACTCTTTAGGCTTTTTGTACAACTTTGTTGTACAATTATAAGTCCTAACGCTTTAGGATTCCGAGGTTACTGTGCGGGACGGTGTAAATCCTCCCATCTTTTTAGGTCATTTGCATAGTCCGATATTGTGTAAACATAAGTCCTAAGTCCTAAATGATTTGCAAGATTGAAATATCAAATTAAATCATTTCGAAAGACATAAAGCCAAATAATAGGACAGTTGGGACATCTCCGGGGTTTCTCCTGAATCTGTGATATCCCCTACTTTTCCTCACTTTCGATTCCTTAAACAATTGTTCCTATTTTGAGTCATTCCTGTTTGATTTTCCCATGTCTAATCGTGAAAACCTAAACTTTAAAATCTTTAAAACAAAACCACCTGATCTTAATCGAGAGTTTTCTTAAGTGATTTTGATCATTTAAGATGTAATTAACTATAGGGATTTGACTCTATAGGGAACCAGGAACCCAGATAAAATAAACCATATCTAATTTTTTTTTAGATAGATGAACTTGTTGGCCTTTTTATAAAAATATTTCGCAGACCAAAATGGATGTCATAAATTGTTTAATCTAGGTGATTGAATCCATATTACAAGTGATATATTTATCCTTCGGGATAAGTGTATTACTTGTAGTATGGTAATTAATTAAGTTATTTAAAATGTGAGACCCATTTGGTCTCATCTATTTTAAAATTAAAATGTTATTTTTAAAAATAAAAATGGTTGTATTCATATTTAAATTATTTTCAAAATCACTACTTTTTCAAACCACGAAGTTAAAATCGGCCGACAAATTCTGGCGACTCCGCTGGGGAATGGTTCCTCTTTCCATCTTTGATCAGGTGGTTATGTTTTCATACATCGGTGGTGTGTCTATGTCCCTCATGGGTCAGACTACCATTCTTCTGTTGACCTACTGTGCTCATTTCTTCCTTGAGTCAGTACAGTCAACTCCTCTTGGAGTCCAGGACCGTCTGCTTAACCATCCTTAAGTGGAAAGGTCCAGGACCCTAAGGTTTTATAGGATGGACTCCTAATACGTGTGGTGTGTCGAAGTTGGAGTGGGTCCGATGTGGGATGAATCATTTCCTATTTCTGGATTACCTCCTATGCCTCACAACCGCTTCATTTTCCTTCTAAAATCTGTTTGTTCTTCTTTTATGTCACATCAAATTCCTTTTAACATTTCCTCGACAATGTTGAAATTTTAAACTTCAATATTAAAACAAAAACAACAACACAAATCAAAATCATAAAACTTCAAAGAAACGCCCAGTTCACTAGCAAGTGTGTTAATTTTGGCTTCTATGGTGAGTTTGCAAGGTTTTGAACGATACTGACACTCAAAAATCTACAATTGACAGGAGTAATGGCGTCACCAAGTTTAAATTTCTTGTTCAACGTATCAACGGATAAGAATTCTCGCCACATTGCTTCTACAATCCAGTTTGGGTCAGGACTTGAAAATTTTGAAGTGTTACTTGGGAAAGCACCACATGTGATAACGAGGATGACTGCTTCAGATGTTCAGGAGCCGTCCTCTGAGTTCGATTTGAATGGTAACCATGACTTTCCTTCTCTTAAGAAGTTGAAGATCAATTCCACTCTCGCTGCACCAGCTATTCCAACTGTGAAAGGAAAATGAATTCTGTATGAAGGAGATTCAACAACTGATTTTGTTACTCCAAACTATACATTTGAAATTGGCTCTTCTTCTAAGCCTACTCCACTGACGCGTTCCCTGAGAAGGAACCGTAGGAGGAGAGAGTTAAGGGCTCAGAAAGCATAAGCAACCAAGCTAGCTTCAGTACATGCAACTTCTTTACTGGAAGATGAACCAATGGAAGCTTCACCCCACCTCAAGGGAAGCAGGTTTCATCCTCTGTCTGCTACCACTGGAGAAGAAAGCATTCGCAAAATTCCTGCCAGATTGCCTTCACCACCTCATTATCAGGGAGAGAAACGAAAGAAATCTGAGACACTCACGCAGATTTGCCATGTTTCTGAAAGGATGACACAGAAGGACAATTGTTCAGTACTTGAAATTTTGAGAAGGATGGGATGCGCTGTCTCTACAGCGATGAAAATTAGGATATTGGAGGAATGTGAACCTGCTCGACAGGTTCATAGGCCCGCCAAAAAAACTAAAGAGGTACCACCACCACGGATTTCTGCCAAGCTTCGATTAGGGGATCAAATGATCACCAACGTCGCTGCTACCAGATTCAATACCACAAGACAAAAATCATATGAACTACGATTAGGATCAGGATCAGGATCATCGCCCTTAGTGGGTGGTAAGATATTGCCTACTGTTGCATCTGATCTGCGCACTAGGGTCACTACTTCCCTTCGTCGTACTGATGTCATCAACGAGACACCCCGTCTCCAGTCATCAGTATCTCAAGGGAAGGTTCGGAGGCCTAAGGGCGCTAGTCAGAAGTCATCAGCAAGTGCAAGAAGCTCTCACCCCAGGGAGGAGCCCAAATCCAGAATGGAGGTTGTTACACCAAGATCTAACACAAGTACAGAAGTTCACCAGGGTCCACCAATTGATCTGAAAGTCATTAAGGAAGATTCAATTGAAGGCACCTTGGAAAAGCTTAGGCTTGATATTGCAAAATTATCAAAAGAGCAACAACAAAGTGATGAAAATAAAAATTTGAGTTTGATGGATGATATGGAAGAAGAATATGCAGACATTCTCGTCGTTGAAACCCAAAACTCTTCATCGCGTAATGCCCCACAGCCTGCAGAGGCGAGCACTCATGATGAATTACGAAGGGAAATCTAGATACAAGATGAGCAGATGGCCGAGATGGCGAAGAAGTTGGAAGAGACGATGGTTGTTGTTGCTACATTGCAAAGTCAGCCACAGTCTCCATTAACCATTTCTCCAGAGGTAAATCGAGCAAAAGTTGTGCCCATTTCAAAAGGAAGAAACGACTCTGGCCCTTCTAGCAGGAATCATCCACCAGAAAGAGAACTAGTTGAAGTTTTAATACCAAAAAAGAACATCCAACAAATAGTGGAAGCACAAGTTCAAAAAGCTTTAGCTCAATCAAAAGGAGGATCATCAGTCTTAAGGGGAAGGCTATACCCGGAAGAGTTTGGTATAGTTTAGTATCCAAAGGGATTTGTATCACCAACCTGTAAAATATTTGATGGAACAGGAAACTCTCGGCAGCATGTTGCACACTTTCGGGCAAGTTGCTGCAACGCGGGGGGTAGTGAAGCATTACTTTGCCGTCATTTTGTGAATAGTCTTTCAGGGTTTGCTTTTGACTGGTACGCCTAGTTGCCTAACGGCTCAGTAAAGACTTTTGTAGAACTAGAGGATTTATTTATTGAGAGGTTTGCTGGAGCTCAGCACCATATCACCATTGGTGATCTTGTGATAGAGCGACAAAAACTAAATGAAACTTTAGTCGACTACATCTTGCGATGGAGGAATTTAAGTATAAAGTGCGAGCCGCAATTACAAGAACAACATGCAATTGGAATCTTGCTCAAGAGTATACACGGTCCAATAGCCTTCATGCTTAAAGGATTTACCATTAAAACATTTGAAAAGTTACTAAGTAAAGCTACAAGTTTACAAGAGGATGTTAAGCAATTAGGGTTCCCAAAGAAAACTGATAAATCAAAACCAATGAAGACATTTGAAAAGAAGACTGGGACGGTGTCAACGGTGGATAGAGGTAAACAACCAATTCAGATTCAAGTTGAACAGCCTCGGCAGAATTATCAGCGTCTGCAACAGAATAATCAACAACAAGCTCAGCATTCTCAACAAAATAACCAATATTATGGTCAGCGACAGTTTCAGCAGAAATCTTACAATACGGACATGGGACAGGCTCCGACCTTGACAGATAGGATGAACATAAACTACTCTTTTAAGGATGAGGCCGTGTCTAAAATGTTCTGAAATTTGGTGAAAAGACCTGAATTTACATTGCGAGAACCCAAGAAGCCAGATGAAGTTGATAAGAAAGATAATCCAAACTATTATCCCTACCACAGGCTGATTGGGCATACCATAGAAGACTGTTTCAGCTTTAAAGGTTGGCTGGAGAGAAATTACAAGAATGAGAACATAATGATCCCGAAAGAATATTTAAAGGAACCTGAAAGAGGGTCCATAAATATGATTTCAGTCGATCCAGGTTGATCCCTACACAGTGGATGAGGAATGGAGTGTTGTATGGACCAAATCTTCAAAGAAAATATTAAATCAAATTCAAACTGTGTCCGCACAAACATCCATTCAGATTCCACAACCTGCAGAGTCAGAACTGTCAGTCACATCAGAAGAGGAGAAGAAAAAGAAGAAAGAAATTTTCAAAGAAGAAAGGATTGACATTGCAAGGAATAATATGGGAGTTGCATATTCTCGAGTGGTTATTTCGGAGGCAGGGGAGAAATTCCTCGAACCGATAACCTTGTATAATTTTCTTTTACTCCTCCTGGAGTTTGCAATGAAGAGATGATTGATTTTGGCTACGTTTTTACTGTTTCTGGTAATGATGATGATAACATAACTAACGCTCAATCTAATTCGAATTTTGATCCTTATGATGATACTCAAATCATACAAAATCCCAACGAACTCGTCGATATGGCTAGTGAAGAGGCCAATGATACAGGCTATGATAGTGCAGAAAGTGAAGCACCCTCCTTTGAATTCCAAGAAACGCCAATAGCAATTGAATTGGAAGCTTCAGATTCAGAAACATTTTTGGAAGAATGGGTGACTAGGGCAAAAGAGAAACCACCGGGTCCAACTCAAGAAACACAAGAGATAACAGAAGTATATTTAAGAAGAGGAAAAGTATTACCGCCAGTAACGGATCCGGAGGTTAAAGAAAAACAAATGCTTACCCAAAATGAGACAACTCCACCAGCGGAAGAATTGCCTACTCATAAAGAAATTGGAAATACGGGTAATAAAGTGGAATATAACATTCTGGCACATCTTAGGAAGTTACCAGCCAAGCTAAGCATTTATGATGCTCTGATCCTGTCAAAAGAGATGAGAGAGGCATTAATCAAGGCTCTACTTGATCCAGATATTTGCTTAGCCCATTTGGCCAACGACTCCTTGGACGAGGCATGTTCGTTAAAGGAACAACCCAGTGTGACTTTCACAGATGAGGATTTGTTGCTTGGAACTGCCGATCATAACCGACCTTTGTATATTTCAGTTAACATCGGAAGATTCATGCTCTCAAGGGCGTTAGTGGATACAGGAGCATCAATTAAAATAATGAATCTACGAACTTTAGCATATTTGAAAATTGACATCCATAAGCTCTCCACCGATAAAATGATGTTAAGAGGTTTCAACCCGAAAGGAGAAAGAGCTATTAGATCCATAACACTATCTATGAAAATTGGTGATCTAGTAACAACCGCAAAGTTCCATATCATTGACTCAGAAACTTCTTTCAATGTCCTACTGGGTCGACCTTGGATTCACGAATATAAGATGGTCCCTTCGTCATTGCACCAGTGTATAAAATATTTTAAAGAAGGACAAGAGCGATGCATAAAAGGGGACTTGCAGCCATTCTCAGTGCATGAGATCAGAATTCATGAAGATGTTGCCTACTACGCTCTGGTGAAAAGGACAGTTTTCTCCAAAGATGTCGTACCAAGAAAGACTGAAAATCTAAGAATACTACAAGAGTCGAGTAGTCGGGTGCCGGTTAAACGATCTTCCACCATTTCTCTGAAACGAGAAATTGGAAACTCTTTTAGTCCTCGCATCCGAGATCAAGGCCGGGGACGAGGACGAGGAAGAGTTGGGAAGATTATTGAACAAAGAAATCTGACTATCAACATTGAGTTAGAAGAAAGTTCAGAAGAAGAGACCGAAAAAATGCAATGGTGATACGCTAGAAGGCGCCACGTTTTGAAATTTCATTGGAAGAAGATGAAAAAGATGAGTATAAGTCAATGTATGACATAATCAACCACTACGTGCAGGCCATGACCTTAACTCCTATTAATTCTAAAAAAAATTAAGGGTTTAGAGGTCAAGGAAGTGCGTGATGGGGGATTAAAACCAATAAATTTCTATCGCAGTTCTTCTACTTCTTGTCCTAAAATTGATGTAAATTTGGAGGAAGATGTTTCAATGAATTAATGGAACTACCTTTTGATTATTACTCTCCCTGTGTTAAAAAGCTTGCTCAACGTGACTTAGTACCAGATAAATGATCAAAAGACAGGCTGCAACTTTTTGAGGAATTGTGGAATACTAAAAATCGAGAGTTTAAATCAAAAGAAGGCATTGGTTTCGGCACAGTAGGGCCGGTCAGTGATGCAGAATTTTGTTTGGTTGTTACTAGTAGTCCCAATGAATGTTGCTTTGAAGAAGAGGATGATCCTGAGGAGTTTAGAATAGAAGATGCCCCTCCAGAGTTTGAAGAGGAAATTAAGTCGACTGTTGATGAGTTAAGAGAAATAAATCTAGGGCAGAGGAAGATCCTAGACCCACCTTCATAAGTTCTTTGCTCAGTGATGAAGAGTTTACAAATTTAATCAAGTTGTTGGTAGACTTCAAGGATTGTTTTTCTTGGAGCTATGAGGAGATGTCAGGTCTGTCGCCAGGGTTTCACTTCATAAGCATGGAATAGACCCCTCCATGGCTCCAGTAAAGCAAGCTCCCAGGAGGATGCGCCTTGAAATCAAGCAGCAGGTCACCGCTGAGGTTAAGAAATTGATAGAGGCTAATTTTGTACGAGAAGAACAATATCTAACATGGTTAGCCAACATAGTGCCAGTCAGAAATAAAAATGGTCAGATTCGTATCTGCATGGATTTCAGAGATTTAAACAAAACATGCCCCTAAATGAGTTCCCATTACCAATTCCAGAGCTAATGGTAGATATTGCATCATCACATGCAATTTTCTCATTTATGGATGGATCATCCGGGTATAACCAAAGCAAGATGGCACTGGAAGATGCAACATTTACAGCTTTCAGAACTCAAATTGGGATTTATTGCTACACCGTAATGCCATTTGGATTGAAGAACGCCAGAGCAACTTATCAGCGAGCCATGACGAGAATTTTTGACGACCTCATTCACAATCAAGTCAAATATTATGTGGATGATTTGGTCATTAAAAGTAAATAGAAAGAGGATCATTTGTATGATTTGAGGATTATCTTCGAACGATTGCGACGATTTAATCTCAAGATGAATCCCCTAAAGTGTGCCTTTGGTGTCATTTCTGGGAAGTTCCTTAGATTTGTTGTCCGTCACCGGGGGATCGAAATCGACTTAGAAAAGATTAAAGCGATATTAGAAATGCCACCCCCAAAGAGTTTAAAGCAGTTACAAACTTTTCAAGGGAAATTGGCATATTTAAGACGCTTTATTTCTAATCTGTCAGGAAGGTGTAACCCTTTTCGGCACTAGTCCCAAAAGGACGCTAAATATATCTGGGATGAGAAGTGCCACAGGGCTTTTGAAGAAATTAAACAGTATTTAATGACGCCACTTATGTTGCCAGCCCCGATTTCGGGTAGACCTTTGATACTTTATACTGCGGCTTTGGACGACTCTCTTGGTGCCCTGTTTAGCACAGGTTAATGCTGAAGAAAAGAAAATGCTCTTTACTACCTGAGTCGTTGTCTAATTCTGATGAAAGTATCCACCCATCGAGAAGCATTGTCTAGCTTTAATCTTTGTCGCTCAAAAGCTTAAGCATTACATACTCGCTCATAAGGTCCACCTGATTTCAAGGGTTAATCCATTACAATACTTAATGACTCGGCCAACACTATCTGGAAGGTTAGTAAGATGGTCAATGATTCTATTGCAATTTGAGATAACATTTGTACATCTTCGCGCCATTAAAGGACAAATTTTAGCAGATTTCCTTGCAGCGCATCCGTTGCCAGCTGATTCACCCCTCAATGATGATCTACCAGATGAGCAAATAATGAATATACAACCCTCCAATTCTACAATTTGGAAAATGTACTTTGATGGAGCTTCGTCATCACAAAGAGATAAAGATTCAGGGACAGTAATACCTGACAAAGCAAGAGTTGGCCAGATATTCATAACACCAGATCGAGGGTTACTAAGGTACTCCTATCCTTTAACAGAGCCTTTTACGAATAATGAGACCGAATATGAGGCTTTAATAGCCGGATTGGAGTTAGCAATTTCAATAGGAATAACGGACATTGAGATATTTGGTGATTCACAGCTCATTATCCAGCAAGTGGCAGGGCAGTACAAGATTCTGAAGCCAAAATTGGAACAGTACTTTAATTATACAATGAAATTGTTGGAGCAAATCCCAAATGTAACAATATATCAGATACTGAGAAGAGATAATGCTCATGCGGATGCTTTAGCAAAACTTGCGAAAGAGTTAGCATGCCCATCGGAAAATTCAATTGATATCACTGTGAAAGGACGGCAAATACTTTCTAAAATCAGCATGAATGTTCTACAAAGGCTTGAAGTAGAAGAGACAATGGTTGCAGTTGCAGAAGATGCGAATGATTGGAGAGAACCGTTCATAGAATATTTGAAATCCGGGAAATTGCCAGAGGGTAAGTCAGTGGCTCAACAAATCAAGAAGAGAGCGTTGTCGTATGCTTTAGTGGACGATGTTTTATATAGAAGATCCTTCGATCAAATGTGGCTGAGGTGCCAAAGTAGGTCGGAAGCACAAAAAATCGTTAAGGAGGTGCAAGCAGGATTGTGTGGTGCTCATCAGTCAGGTCCGAAAATGAAAATGAAAATCAAAAGAATGGGTTACTACTGGCCGACGATGATCACTGATTGCATGGAAGTTGCCAGAAGTTGTCATCAGTGTCAAATACACGAAGTTGTCTTGCATCAACCTCCGAATGTACTGCACCCTACAATAGCGTCGTGGCCATTTGAGTGTTGGGGCACAGATATAGTGGGCCCGATAGTCCGTCGTCAAAAGGGCACCGTTTTATTCTCGCTACAACAGATTATTTCTAAAAATGGGTAGAAGCAGTACCTTTAAGAGAAGTCACAGCGCATCAAGTTCTTCAATTCTTTAAGTCTCACATAGTGTATCGTTTCGATGTTCCATGAAGGGTAATCTCAGATAATGGTTCAGCATTTAAAAGCACGAAGATCAACAATTTTGTCAAACGACACGGAATAGATTGGAGATA
Source organism: Phalaenopsis hybrid cultivar (assembly GCA_002079205.1). Taxonomy (NCBI): domain Eukaryota; kingdom Viridiplantae; phylum Streptophyta; class Magnoliopsida; order Asparagales; family Orchidaceae; genus Phalaenopsis; species Phalaenopsis hybrid cultivar. The sequence goes on from JXCR01127516.1 coordinate 44,029, forward strand.
TTCTACCATCTATTACCCTAGAGCAAACGGATTGACAGAGGCTTTTAACAAAACTCTCGTGTAGATTCTGAAAAAGACATTGGACGAAAACAAAAGAGGATGGCATGAGCAGTTATTAGAAGCTCTGTGGGCATATAGGATGACTGTCAGAACTCTAACTCAGGCTACGCCATATTCACTTGTATACAGGTCCGAGGTCGTTCTTCCCTAAGAAGTTCAGTTACCTTCTCACAGAATTGCAGTAGCCAACAAGATCACAACAGAGGAAAATGCTAGACTTCGATTGGGAGAGTTAGAAGCCCTCGAAGAAGACCGTTTAGCAGCACAGCAGAATTTGGAACTCTACCAAGCCAGAATGATCTATGCCCATGATAAACTGGTCCGCCATAGGATTTTCAATATTGGTGATTTAGTCCTGGTTCTCAGGAGACCTATTCTTGCACATCATAAGATAGGGGGAAAATTTGAGCCAACCTGGGAGGGACCGTACGTGGTCGAAAAAGTTTATTCTGGAGGGTCTTATCAGCTATTGGATTGTCAGGGCGAAAGGCCTATGCTCCCAATTAATGGAAGAAACTTGAAAAAGTACTACGTGCCGTGACGTTTCAAGGGACCTGGATGCAGGTCCTATGATACGCAGATATGATAACTTTTAGTGACTGAGTCCAAGAATATTGTAATAAAATTAACAAGATAAGATGAATTCTCATGAATAATAATAAGTTTACTTTGTTTTTCCAAAATTCAAACATGAACTAAATCAATTTCTAAATAATAATTAGTCATTGTTCATGTTCATTTGATTATCAACGTGCTAATGTTTCCCCTGTCTTTTGCAGAGAAATGTCGAACGGAAGACTGATTTTCTCTTTTAAGAATGGCATAAATCTCGCATTAAACAAGGAAGAGGTGGCACAGGGAGCCATCATTGATTTCGACTTGGACTTTGAGCAAGTTAAGTTGGAATATGAGGGACACCTGTTGAGTGTGGTCAGCTCAAATGAGATAGAAGGTTTGAAGCCACTGCTCAGTTTTAAAAGTAAGGAAATTGACACCACTGCAAAGAAAAGAAAGCATGAAAATGGAGAGGAAACTTGGGAAAATGATGATGATCTGTCAGGAAGAGTTGGGCAGATGCGGTGAATGGTTTTAACAGCAGAGGGAGAGCTCATCAGCGCTCCAACAAATCTGTCGAGAAAAGTATCGTTGACCCGCACCCAACGCAGGATTGCTAGTCGAAAGAAACGCAAAGCACTCGTACAACTAGAAAAAAGACAAGCTGAGGAGGCAACTTCGAAGCATATTTTGATTTCTCAAAATAAAGAAGAAATGCCTGAACAAATAATCCAGAATGTTCCGCTTCAAACTGCTGCAGGAAGGCAGGATCCACAAAGTTCAATTATGGAGACCACTTTGCAAGAGTATTCCCTAGCTGGTTTTTGTGATGAATATATGGAATATGATGCTCCTAGGGAAGAATGTGTTATAATCCCAACAATTCAAAGAAGTGAGAAACATCCAGATATAGAGTCATACATCCTGCAGTATGTTCAGCCCAAGAGATTATAGATAATTTCTGAAGAGGAACTGACAATGTTCCAGAAGGTGTGAAAGCAAAATTTTGAGTATTTTGAAAGGATACGAGGCAGATATGTCAATATTCTAGATAGATTGGAATTGCATACTGACGTCTTTTCCAAAAATGAACAGAAAAGGATGGTGAAATATATTTTGATCTCAGAGAAAGAGGCTGAGAAGGCCTGTTAAAGAAAAAAGACATATTCAGAGTCTCGAAAGTGGATGAAAGGCAAGGGCATGATCACAATTCAGTACGGATGTTGCTATAATTATGCATATGATAAAAGAGGGAATCCCCTAGGGATTATTCGGCATGATGAAGTTGACCCGCTGCCACCACTTATGAAAAGGATGATAAAAAGGATGGTAGAATAGCGTGTTTTACCAGCAGATAGTGTACCAAATAGCTGCATAATCAATATTTATGAAAAAGGAGATTGTATACCACCCCATATTGATAACCACGATTTCGTGAGATCCTTCTGCACTGTGTCTCTCGTCAGCAAATGCAATAAAATGTTCGGGAAAAAAATACGGGTGGTTGGTCCAGCTGAATTTCGTGGAGCAGTGGAAATTCCTCTTCCTGTTGGCTTGGTCCTGATTCTCAAAGGAAATGGAGCAGATTTGGCAAAGCATTGTATACCAGGGGTTCCGCAAATAATAATATCAATTACTTTCAGAAAAATGGATGACAGTAAAGTACCATTTAGATATCAGCCTGATCCAGAACTCGAGGGACTTCGACCATTGGAATTATGAAACAGGCACGCCTCAAAGTGTATGTGAGGGGTACTTTTGTTCCAGAACATATCTTTGTAGGAAGGGCTAGTTTCTACATAACTCCGAGAGGTCAGAATGATGGACATGACATTAAAAGTCTACAATTTGTTTCAATCAAGATCATTTTAGGATTAGATTGTATCCCGATATATCAGATTTTGGAGGATTAATGAAGATTTCTTTTTGTCATATGATGTGATTGATTTAAGGATGTCAAAAAAAATGTTAATTCAGTCTTGCAATGAACATGGAACGATGCAAAATAAAATAAGGAAAACATCTAATATAAATAAATTTAAAAATATGCATTTATAAATTATAATAAGTTAAATTAATATTAAAACCTTAATTTTTGGCGTAAACTCCTTGTTTGTGGCCCTCTTTCGACGTAAATCCCTTGTTGGTGGTCTTTTGACGTGATCCCCTTGTTGGTGGCCGTTTTTCGACATAAATCCCTTGTTGGTGGTCTTTTGACGTAAAGACCTTGTTGGTGGCCCTCCTTTGCTGTAAACCCCTTGTTGGTGGCTCTCTTTTGACGTAAATCCCTTGTTGGTGGTCTTTTGGCGTAAACCCCTTGTTGGTGGTTCTCTTTTGGCATAAACCCCTTATTGGTGGCCTTCTTTCGACGTAAATCCCTTGTTGGTGGTCTTTTGGTGTAAACCCCTTGTTGGTGGCCCTCTTTTGGCGTAAACCCCTTGTTGATGACCCTCCTTTGGCGTAAACCCCTTGTTGATGGCCCTCCTTTGGCGTAAACCCCTTGTTGGTGGCCCTCCTTTGGCGTAAATCCCTTGATGGTGGTCTTTTGGCGTAAACCCCTTGTTGGTGGCCCCATTACCTCCTTAAATTAATCTTTTCACTCAATTAAATCAAATGCTGCAAACTTGTGATAAATCTTTTCATTCTCAACTTATTCATTCAAAAAATCTTTCTCAAGCTGTGGGTTACTGATTGGGAACCCAACTCAAATTTAATTTCATATCAAATTCGACCTTTTCTTAAACAATTCTTTGGTTTGTTGGTCGCTTCGGTAAACACCAATACGCGCGGCGTGCTTGTTCCGCACACCACACCTATTGGGGGTCCATTTGTTGACCTCATTTTTGTGAGGTCTTCTCTTCTCCTCTTTAGAGCCTAGGATCTAGTTCTAGGAGTTCTTATTGATCGTCTTAGAAAATTAGAATTGATACCCACGCTTTTAGAAAATCCTAGCCAATTCTTATTTTCCTTTGATATCTAGCATTTTTGGCTCAAGACCATCGTCTTATGAACGAGCGGTTATGGGTTATTTTGCGAAGACTCAAGGGAAAAATTCTTAATAGGACTTCAAGCCTTAGGAAAACATCGTCACGAATTTTTTGTCACATGCACACACCAAATACACAAAGTTCACAAAATTGCACGAAATCGGACTTCAATTAAGCCTAGAGGAGGGGTCAAAATGCGAACTTCTCCGGATGACCTCCGACGACAAAATGGACTACGCCAACGCGTCCGGGATACCAATTTTGGTAGGAAAAGACACTCATATTGTCATATTTTCGACACAAGAAAATTGGCACGTAAATCGATGAATTCGTCAAAACGACATCTGACGAAAAAATGGACAGCGCCGGTGCGTCCGTATTGTCGAAATTACCTAAGGAGGAATCCCATTTGCTAGGGCGCCACACATGGATAAATCGCATGAAATTTTATATATATATATATATATNTATATATATATATATATATATATATATATATATATATATATATATATATATATATATATATATATATATATATATATATATATATATATATATATATATGTATGTATGTATGTATGTATGTATGTATGTATGTATATAATTCTTTTTTTTTCTCTTTCTTTTCAAAACCTAAATCCCTAAACTCACGCACGCCTCCCTCGCTCGTTTGTGAGTCTCGCCCAGTCCTTCGTTCGCGAGACCGACCAAGTAGCCCTCTTCCTCGCGAAGCTTCGGCCGAGGTCCCCTCCTCATACGCCTGTCGCCCTGCGAAAACTTTCCACACCGTGTCATGCTCCTCTGCGACAAAGCTCCGCTTCTGTCGTCCTCTCCTCACGCGAGGTTTGTCGCTTCTCTTGGCTCGGCTTACCGCCCAGGTGAGCGATGGTATTCTTCCTCCTCCCTCTTTTGCTATAAAAACCCCATTTTGGGGAGTTCCTAGGGCTGGCCGAAAATTGAAAGGAAAGGGGAGGTGTTGCCTTTTTTGTATCTAGGAGGAGTGGTGGCCGAATTTCTGCAAAGAGGAAGTGTTGCTGGATTTTTGTGGCTTGTTCGGTTTTCCTTGCTGGTTCACTCGTTACCTTTGCTTGGTTGCTTGTTTGGCCATTGAGATTTTCGGTTGAAGCTTTGAAAGAGGGGAGGTGCTGTAGAGATTCTCATTGCTTGGTGTTTGTTCTCTCGTGGAGTTCCATAGCTTGTTCATCTGCTCTTTCTTTTAGGACAATTGAGCCGGTAATATCTCATGCATGCCCTGCTCCAATGCGAATTTCATGATTTATGAATTTCTATTCGTATATATTTCGATTGGTCACATAAGGCTCAGATTGCGTGAAAATTTATGCACATTCTATATATTATGAAGGCTGCAATGTTTGAAAAGCTTCACCAAGTTCTTTTGTAAAAATCCAAGAAATCAGATGCTATATATTTAAATGCTTGAGGAATTGAACGGCATGCGTGAAGGTGTTTGCTGGGGTTCTTTTTATCATGAATACTGCACTTTTATTGTTACATTGTGATATCGAGGGGCTTAATTGTTACTTTATTTGAGCTATGTTATTATCCGTTAAGACCTGTGGGAACACCAATTTGCAAGAAGATTTAAGTGCTATTCTTTAAGATGGGTCATTAGCATTGGGTCTTTAAGTACGAATATCACCGCTTGTTTCATTTCTTAATTATGCGGAGTCATATAAATGCCAAAGTTTAACAAAAAAATCTGGAATTGAGGAGTTTAGGACTGTTTTGGCCTAGTGGCTTGATGTTTTAGTTTGATATTTGGGAGAGTTTTGTGTTGGGGTTTTTGGCCTTGCTTTGTTACTGTTTTTGCCACTCATCTTCGCTGTTTTGCGGAGTTCAACTTAGCATATTTGGGTTTGAATCTAAATGTTAATTGGAACCTCTAAATGAACCTTTTCTAGTGGTAATTTGAGCTGAATTTACTGCAGTTTTGGGGTATTAACTTTTATGCCATGCAATGCTTTTGTATCTACATGCTTAGCTCATAAAGTTTCATCTTCACATTCGTCACATAACTCTTATACTCTTATAAAGTATTGCCAAAAAAGCCATCGATAATTCAGCCATGTGAATAAGCTTGGGGAGGAAATTTTCAACGCTCTCAGCTCTTCATTTGAGCATTTATTTATGTGTATGTCTATTTGTTTCAACTTCATTTGGGTTGGAGAATAGAGAAGGAATGATAGTTTGATCCCTATTTGTGAAATATTAAAACTTTTTGGTGGCATATTTGCAAAACTCTGAAATATTTATGGTGTTATATTTGCAAAACCTGAAACATTTGAGTGTTATATTTGCAAAACCTGAAATATTTGAGAGTTATATTTGCAAAAATTTGAAATATTTGTGGGGCTCATTTGCAAAAATCTGAAACATTTGAGTGTTATATTTGCAAAAATCTGAAACATTTGAGTGTTATATTTGCAAAAATCTGAAATATTTGTGATGTTATATTTGCAAAACCTGAAACATTTGAGTGTCATATTTGCAAAACCTGAAACATTTGAGTGTTATATTCGCAAAAACCTGAAACATTTGAGTGTTATATTTGCAAAAATCTAAAATATTTGTGGGGCTCATTTGCAAAAATCTAAAACATTCGAGTGTTATATTCGTAAAAATCTGAAATATTTGCGAGGCTTATTTGCAAAATCTGAAAGTTATGGGTGTTATCTTTGCAAAAATCTGAGAACATTGGTTGGCCTATTTGCGAAAATCTGAAATGCATGATAGGTGGGATGTTGATTTGAGACTATGTTCATTCCCTATCATTGCTACGTATTTTCCCACTTGTTGAGGCTCGATTTCGGCTCTTTGGAGCTGGATAAAGGCTAAAAATATTTCTCTATTTTCACCATGTTGGATTTATATCTCATCATAAATTTTTGATGAATGATGTGATTAAATTATTTTTTGACATATGTATGTTTTTCTAGAAGGCCAGAGAATTAATTCTTTCATTAATTAGTGTCTCTTCTTTTATTAAATGTAAAAGGGTTGTACAATTTCATTTAGAGAAAATATAGTGTTGATGTAAATTTGATTTATGAAGAGGTTTGGAAATTCATGAAAATGTCACGCGTTGATAAAAAAGTGAGAAAATGATATCTTTCTAAGATTGATTCAAGGCTCTTGAAGCTTCATTTTGGGATTAATATAAAATTTGATTTATAAAGGGGTTTGGAAATCCATAAAATTACCACTTGGAAAGGATATTCTTCTCGGGATTGATCCAATTATTTTTCTTTTTGACGAATTTAATCGTTTTAGACCGATACATTCATGATTTTATTTTAAACTTCACTGATTTGGCTTGGTTTTAAAATGGATCGGTCTCCTTTTCGTTTGTTTTGTTTTTGTTTTTGTTTTTTTTTTAACGGTCAAATTAAAAATGGGAATTTCTGATTTAATTATATTCAGAAATGATTCAGTCTTAAAGGAAAGAAAAAGGGAGAGAAAATTTAAAAGTAAGATTTGGATCTTCGAAGTGATAAAATCTAAAGGAAGGATAGAATAGTGAACAATCTACCGTTCATTTTTGCATATGAAAGATGAAACTGTAAATTGGAAGAATATTTAGGGGTTAGAGGAAAGTGAGAGTTTAGATAATAGTTAAGAACATGGACTGGAAAGATTAGTAGACCTACACTTAGGTCCTTTAAGTTTGGAATAAACCTACATCCAATTGTCCTAATTAGATTTGAATCACACTTCACAACTCTTTTGCCAAAGCTATAGGTTTTAGGAGCCTGGTGATAAGCTAAGCTTAATCTAAAGATGTTTGAGGGTTAGTTGAGAATCACTTAGTTGAGGTTAGACACTTCAAGTAAACTAAAGTGTATGTTTCCCAGGTCTTAGGAGCACACATTGAGAGAGTTTATCATCCTAATTTTCAGATGATCCTAAGATGCCAGACATCTGACCCCAGTTCATGAAATAACTAGGACACTAGGCACGAGGGTGCACTAGATTGTGATTCATGACTGATTTAATTAGATCAAATAATGAAATTCTTACATTAACTTGACCAAAACTGAAACCCAATGCTCCGGGATTTGAGTTTGTCTTACACTCAAATCCTCCTGGCAATTAGGGACATTCCAATATCACATATAAATTTCTTATTATTGATCATTTATAGGTGGTATTGTATTTCATTTTATTTGTTTTCTTTTTCCTACGATTTACCTATTTTTGTTAAGTCTTTTTCACGTTATACTTTCCTCTTTTATACAGCGTATAATAGCTAAATTTAAAGGAGCAATGAACCTACCAGGTGTACAGATTTAATTTATATTACATCCCTTTATTTTCCCAGCATGTTATATTATTTTTATATTTTGTTATACTACTCTTTATAGCACGTTATACTCTTCTTTCAGCATGTTATACTGTCTTTCCTTTTTACTATACAGTACATTATTACTTTTTTTTTCACACTGTATGCTTAGTTACTTTGATACGCTATACCTTAGTATAGAATAACCTAGTGGTTAGGTTCATGTTCAAAACTAAAACTAAACCAAGAGATGCTACTACGAAGAGTTTGGAGCAAACATCGTGGACAACGCGACGAGGAACAATTTCCAGGTGGACCTGCAACAACAAAACATCTTCACATCACATGAACACATTCACATCACACTATATACCTTCTTTAGTTTAAATAACAACCTATAAGATCACTCTTTAGGTTTTTTGTACAACTTTGTTGTACAATTATAAGTCCTAACGCTTTAGGATTTCGAGGTTACCGTGCGGTACGGTATAAATTCTCACATCTTTTTAGGTCATTTGCACAGTCCGATATTGTGTAAACATAAGTCCTAAGTCCTAAATGATTTGAAGGATTGAAATATCAAATTAAATCATTTCGAAAGACATAAAGTCAAATAATAGGACAGTGGGGACATCTCCGGGGTTTCTCCTAGATCTGTGATATCCCCTACTTTTTCTCCCTTTGGATTCCTTAAATAATTGTTCTTATTTTGAGTCGTTCCTGTTTGATTTTCCCATGTTCAATCGTGAAAACCTAAACTTTGAAATCTTGAAAACAAAACCATCTGACATTAATCGAGAGTTTTCTTAAGTGATTTCAATCATTTAAGATATAATTAACTATAGGGGCTTGTCTCTATATGGAACCAGGAACCCAGATAAAATAAACTCTATCTAATTTTTTTTTTTTAGATATGAGAACTTGTTGGCCCTTTTATAAAAATATTTCACAGACCAAAACAAATGTCACAAATTGTTTAATCTAGGTGATTGAATCCCTATTACAAGTGATATATTTATTTTTCGGAATAAGTGTATTACTTGTAAAATGGTATTCAATTATTTAAGTTATTTAAAACGTGAGACCCGTTTGATCTCATCTATTTTAAAATTAAAATATTACTTATAAAAATAAAAATAATTGTATTCATATTTAAATTATTTTCAAAATCACATAATCACTACTTTTTCAAACCACGAAGTTAAAATCAGCCGACATCCCTCCATTGAGTTCTTTCGTAAATTTTAGTGACAAGTCCTAATAACAAATACCCATTAGTCAGCATTCACGATTACTCTTGGATAAGTTATCAAATTCTTTTAATGAATTAACTTAAGCGAGCAGGCATTCTTATAACAAGCTTAGTAGTACTGTAGCAATAGATGAGTAAGGCTACAAACTCTTAGGCGTGCTGGCAAAATCCAATTCTAGGAAATGAGACCCGAGTATCAGTCTTAAATTCTTGGCTAGATACTTTTTAAATCAAGTTTGAAAATGACTAGATTAATCTGATAGAAAGAATATATAAGCGTACAAGGTCAACGTGCCCAAATTGGCGTTGACAAAATTATTTGGACATCAGCGTCAACATAAAATGACGTCAGAAATTTCCCAACGCCAAAATTGAGTAAACGGTTCACAATGAGAAATAGAGGCTTCCCCGCCAGAATATACGTACCTTCAGAACGAAGAAGAGACGAGGGTTTGGATCATCTCTGGCAAACATCACAATAGAGATGCTTAAACTCATTCAGATTTAATTATAGAACTCTATCCTAATTGTCCANCAAAAGCAGTATAGCAATCGAGTTTGATGGGATTGCACAATAGCCAAAAATGGAAAGGCAAATAATCCAGCTAAGCGGAACCCCCTCCATTGAGTTCTTCCGTAAATTTTAATAACTAGTCCTAATAACAAATACCCATAAGTCAGCATTCACGATTACTCTTGGATAAGTTATCAAATTCTTTTAATGAATTGACTTAAGCGAGCAGTCATTCTTATAACAAGCTTAGTAGTACTGTAGTAATAGATGAGTAAGGCTACAAACTCTTAGGCGTGCTGGCAAAATCCAATTGTAGGAAACGAGACCCGAGTATCAGTCTTAAATTCTTGGCTAGATACTTTTGAAATCAAGTTTGAAAATGACTAGATTAATCTGATAGAAAGNTCAGTCTTAAATTCTTGGCTAGATACTTTTGAAATCAAGTTTGAAAATGACTAGATTAATCTGATAGAAAGAATATATATGCGTACAAGGTCAATGTGCCCAAGTTGGCTGAAAAAGAAAATTAGGATACCTTTGACAAAATTATTTGGACATCAGCGTCAACATAAAATGATCTCAGAAATTTCCCAACGCCAAAATTGAGTAAACGGTTCACAATGAGAGATAGAGGCTTCCCCGCCAGAATATACGTACCTTTAGAACGAAGAAGAGACGAGGGTTGGATCATCTTTGGCAAACATCACAATAGAGATGCTTAAACTCATTCAGATTTAATTATAGAACTCTATCCTAATTGTCCAAAATAAGTTGAACGATTGAAATGAAAAAAGGCCTCCCAAAATTTGAAAATAAAGAAGTCAAAGCCATTCAGAACATATGAAAGCAAAATTTGTATCCTCTGCAAACCAAAAGGCTCGCTTTTCTCTCTGCCCTTCAATGATTTTTAAGTCTCAAATTATCTGAGCAACGAGTTCATGCGTTTATTATGGCAATAAAAAAAGCAAACGGCTATCAATTAAGCTAGTAGANGGAAAGAATATATATGCGTACAAGGTCAATGTGCCCAAGTTAGCTGAAAAAAAAAAATTAGTATACCTACGACAAAATTATTTGGACATCAGCGTCAACATAAAATGATGAGTAAACGGTTCACAATGAGAAATAGAGGCTTCCCCGCCAGAATATACGTACCTTCAGAACGAAGAAGAGACGAGTCTGGCAAACATCACAATAGAGATGCTTAAACTCATTCAGATTTAATTATAGAACTCTATCCTAATTGTCCAAAATAAGTTGAACGATTGAAATGAAAAAAAACCTCCCAAAATTTGAAAACAAAGAAGTCAAAGCCATTCAGAACATATGAAAGCACAATTTGCATCCTCTGCAAACCAAATGGCTCGCTTTTCTCTCTGCCCTTCAATGATTTTTAAGTCTCAAAGTATCTGAGCAACGAGTTCATGCGTTTATTATGGCAATAAAAAAAGAAAACGGCTATCAATTAAGGTAGTAGCAGCAAGGGGCAGTTTGATTGCCGGCCTATTTCTTGATCTATTAGAGAGAGAGAGAGACTTTAACTTTAGAATTCAAAATAAAGAACAAAAACAAATAATTCTAATATATTAATTTGCATCAAATCAAATAACTTGAATATTTTCAAAATACATGCATCTCAGTTATTCTACATGTGAAAAAAATATGTTATCTAATGCATTTAAACTAGCAACTCATAAGGAAAATTTTTTGTTTGGCAACAAAAATGATATCAAGCAGGATAATTCTTATTCATATGCAGAAGTGTCAAAACATGAATAACATTATAAATGTCAATCAGAACTAAAACAGAAGCTCGGTGTATGAACAAGACTACACTGGGATGCCAACACCGGTCAATTTATTCAAGAAAAAATTAGATGAAAGAAACAAGATAAAGCAAGTACAAAAGATTCAAGACATGGTTATAAAATTGGGTAGCATTATCTCCAGTAAGCCCTTAGGGTTGTCCACATGTACCCAATGACCAGACTTCGGAAGAACATGAAGTGTCACCTTTCCCTCATCTGCTCTCCTTTCCATGGTCGATAAATAAACCAACTTGTCGAGCACATGCTTGTGCCATCTTGCACTATTCTCTGCCCGAACTACCACAATCTCCATTCCCCTTGGGGGTTGCTCCAGTAAACACCAATAGCTTGTTTCCCTAAAAAAAATAATCTTTTAGTTTCATGAACAATAATCTGAAGGAATGCCTGCACATAAATAGTTTGGTCCACCATAGAATTGAAGAGCGAGAGAGTATGAAAGGATCTTCTACCGGTAGGAATCAAACATAGCAATGGCAGCTTGAAGATTAAAAGTCCACGTTACTCCATTGCCCGAATTCTTTAGGTTGCTCCCAATCCACTCAGCAAGGGACTTCGAAAATCCATGTTCAATCATGTGATCGACAAGCCATCTGTTATTTATTCAATGAAGAGTGTTACAAATGAATGTTGAGGATTTAAACAATAAATCTAAAGGAGAAACTTTTGTTTCAGAATCGAAAACGACGAATAATCATTTGAGCTTTTTTATTCTCATTCATATCGTCTTAATTGTTTTCTTGTACATGTTAATTCTTTTCATTTCTCTTTTTGCTTGTTGTGTCAGAAATGTATAAAGCTGTGGCATACATTCTGAGAGCAGGAATTGTGTGAACTGTACAAAGGCTCAGTGGCATGTAAAGAGTTTAAGCCTAACCATGTTATGTGGTTTGATGGAGAATATATTTGATTTGTCAAGTAACATCAGAAGGCTAATAAATAATCTCATAATAGCTTCTCCATTTAATTCCAATCAATATTAGAAGGGCAATCAATAGATGCTTCATGAGTGAGCTAATTTAGAAAGCCGCATCGGCTACAAAAGTTTGTATAATGTTTTCTGCTGTTGGCCTACACAAGTACTGATCATAAGTCAAAGTCACAAGAGTTATTTTAAAACAAAATAACAAGGATGAATGTTTAACCCTGAATTTAGTTTGTATGAACCATTTGGCAAGATTGGTCATTGGGTCAAAACAAGAAGAGTTATGTTAAAAATAAAATAACAAGCATGAATATTTAACCTGTAAGCTAGTTGGGTGAATTTTTCATTCTTAACTCTTCAATGCAATCAAGAGGTACGTACAAGGCATGTTATTTTAATGAAGCAAACAAATGCCAAAATGTACAATTTCATTAAGGATGGTAAAAATTTCATCTCCTAATGCATGAAAAACGTGTAGGCAATACATTGCCAAATTACATTGTCAATGGATATCAAAGAAAAACAAAAAATAGAACAATGAGGCCACTGTTACACTCAACAATACGGAACATATATAAAAGAGGAAAAATTGTGTGTGTGTGTGTGTGTGAGAGAGAGAGAGAGAGCACACTTTCTTGATGGAAGGGATGAAGGTAGTCTTCTCAAAGTCTGTAACACCTTTTCTACTTCACCATCACTTTCATCTGAGCTCACAGTTCCAACAACCGAGTCCAACACCCAAAGCTGTTCTGAATCAAGAGGAAAAATAATATCTACTAAGATGCAAAAAAAAATAAACGAGTTTGTAAGAGAAAGTCAACACAGGTACATTTTCCCTGGATCTCTCCATTGATTAATGGGCAGAAATTGTATCCAAAATGAGCCACCTAATTTTTGGAGCAATTAGTGGAATATAAATAACAAAAACTTGCTTTCAGCTCCTAGTGCAATTATTAGTTTCAATCCATACAATGACCTGATATTTGCACCAAGCCAATCAAAGCAATCGTAGTTTCCAACATAGCAAGTCCACATAAAACTTAATTTTATCTTATAAGGCCAAGAAAACACATTTTATGAACATACAGAAATTGTTGATGCAAGCATTTTGTATGATCAGAAAAAACAAAAACTTATATTAGAAGTATAATAGATAGCCAACATCTCAATGTTATCAATGTTAGCATGTAAGCCCACGATGATAGATCATTTCAATCTTACTATAATAGCAAGTTCACTTGCCTTTTCTCCGCAATTGAACAGCCAGTCAAGTTGCAGTTTTTCCTTCCGGATGGCTGTAACAGCAATCAAGTTCAAACTTTCTGGAATGACTTCAAGCTGGGACAGCAAACAACTTTCTGTTTTTGAGACAAAGATAGATGCAGATAGAAAACAACAGATTTCATTGTGCATCTCTAGTAAGGGTAAAGAATATTATTGTTCCTATTTGACACAACACAATTTGCATCTCTAGAAGTTCTTTACCCTTACTTGTAATTCTATAATTCTGGAGGATTTTATAAAAAAGATTGATTTAATAAAGATGATGCAAATTCTTGAAATTTTATTAATTCGGGATTTGTAATTTTATATATTCTTGAATTTGAATTAAATAAATGAGAACATTTTGCTTTTATATCTCTATCTAGTGGATAATCACCTTGCTAGTTGCGAAAGTCAGGAGGTGTTATGTGAATTATTGGAAAATGTAATAATGGGCATTATAATTCTTTATTTGAGGGTGATATTAGAGTGATTTTTTCGTGAGTTTGTATAAATGATGAGAAGATTTTGAAGAAATTGTTTCCTAGGATTAAGTCAGGTCATTCGTCTGTTAGACACCATAATTTTGCAATTGAACTCGTCTAAGTGAACAATAATATTCTCCACCACGCCTCCACTGTGCACCAAATCTCAATTAAACTCACCCACACCTTCACCACAGTGAAAGGAGAAGAAGCCCCTTCATAGAGAGCCTCCACACTAGACTTTGATCAACACCCAAATTCGGCCTTGATCTAATTTGGATCTAGACCTTTCACCACGACCAGAGGATAAATCCATAGCCTCCTTGGACCTCCATGAATGTGTCGAGCACCTCTGATTGAAGCTTCCCTTTTCAGAGCAAAGGTATTGAACTTCCCCTCATCCCGAGCCTATTTTGATTCTTCATGTGATTAGGGTTAGTTTAATGGCATGTTTACCATATGGATATGTTTGTCTCACTTAGACGAGTTATGCAAGAACTTCTAAAAATGAAATTAATAGAACCAAGTAAAAATCCTCATAGCAGTCCTGCCTTTTTAGTTAGAAATCATGTTAAACAACTTAGAGGAAAAGCACGAATGGTAATAAGTTATAAAAACTCAATGAAATTACAAAGTTCAATGGATACTTTTTACCCAATAAAAAAGCACTAATAAATCATATTAAATTCGCCAAATGGATTTTAAAGAAAAAGAAGGAAATATTTCTCTAATTCAAATAGGGATTAGTAGTGAAGCATATGTTCTAAAATATAAACCTACTGGAACTTAATTCCAAAGAAATAAAGCTGAAAAATTATATTAAAAAAGGATAGAGACAAAAAAGATTGATATATCTAACATATGGGTTTATCATTGCTCTGAAAATTTATTTATTTATACTCATTATAAGCAAGCTACTCGAAAAATATATGAGGCTATGTATAAAAAATGGGATACGATACAAAGAAATTCGAGAAAAGTTAGAAGCCAAAAGTTTGTGAAAAGATTCTCCGAATTATTGAGTCTCAAAACTATTCGAGAAAGCTGGACAAGTGACAAGAAGAAACAGTTCAAGCAAAAAAGTAAATACATGACACATTTATTCAGAAAAATCTAGAGAAAGTATGATGCAAGCAGTGACTATAATCTGCTCAATTATTGAAGATAATGTAATCAGTGACGTTAAACTACTCAATTATCAAAGAAATTATCGTCAGTCATGACGATTTAGAGCATTTAAAGTCTCTATATAATGAAGGCTTCTCCCCATTTGGAAGCAGAGTCTTCCGCCCTTCTCTTTTTTTTCTTTTCTCTGGTGTAAATTAATGTATGTTAACCACTGCGGCTAAATTACGAACTTCTTTCTCAAGATGCCTGTAAGTTTTTATTTTAAGCATGTATGATCTTTTACTTTCCTTTTCTTATGAATGATAATAATATTATGTTTTGTTACATACTTAGCGTGGGAAACGAAACTAAAGTTGTGTTCTACATTTCTAAAGTAATCATGTAGAGTTGTGGTCTAAATAGAATCTAATAGACTCTGTCGAGCTTTTATCTTCTTTAAAAATCCACGAAAAAGAACATGATATGAACCGGAGGAGTATGGATCAAACAATAGAATAGGAATAAAAAAATTAATATAATATTTTTATCATAATTAAGAAGAAAGCGTAATGGATTCTCTTGCTTATGATAATCTGCAAACAGATTGATGAAGAAGATTTTTTTAAAAAATAAATTCCAAAAGGAAAGAATTGATGAATATAGAAATAGAATTAAGAAATATACAGGAAAGTTTGGAGAAAATAAAAGTAAATGTTAATAAAGATAATCGTCAAACGAGTGACGAAAATTCTCGAAATAAAATGGTGTTTTGTTATTGTTGTTGTTGTTGTTGTTGAGCTTTAAATATTTCACGTTGCTGAACTATCTCTGTAGGATCCATTTTTGAAAATTATGTTATTTCTAGATGAAAGGGAATATTTCATTGAAGAGTGCAAAGAGGATAATGCTAAAAATGACCCTAGTACTGAGTTTGTTAACTCTAATCAGCGATGCTCATGTATTTATA
Organism: Phalaenopsis hybrid cultivar; assembly: GCA_002079205.1. NCBI lineage: Eukaryota > Viridiplantae > Streptophyta > Magnoliopsida > Asparagales > Orchidaceae > Phalaenopsis > Phalaenopsis hybrid cultivar. Next base: position 60,273 of record JXCR01127516.1, read on the forward strand.
TTTTATCTGATTATTTTGATGATGACAGTAGCATTTACCTTTTAGAAAATTTCTACAAAAAAAAAAAAAAATACAATTAGTGCAAAAACATGTGATAACTTAAAATGATTAATAAGCGCATATGTGACTTTTTTATGATCAATCATTTTTATTTTTTATCTTCAAAAAACTTATTTTATGATGGTTCATCATGCAATATTTTTAGTTGAGAATAGTAGAAAATTATCTTCTTTACATTAATAATTCATTAAATATAAAAATGTGTTCATGATGTATCATATCGTTCTTTTTGCAATTATGTTGTATCATCCTGTCTGTGTTGTCATATCTATCTCTCGGTATGCATATTCATGCTTCCCAGAAGGAAAATTATTCATTCATTTGTACATCGACATCTCGACAATTAGGGATATTAATAGAATACAAAAGTAACTCAAATAAACTAACCAACTTATTGCAATTTGATAAAGTGGATTCTCAACAAAAATATAATAATGCACAACATTGAAAATATAAATGCATTGAACACTTTTTTTTTTATTCCAAATCCAAGGCCAGACCACACGGATAGAATCATCAAAAATCATATATATTAACATTAAAAGAAAATTAACATCAAATGAACACTTATAACAAATAGACAGTGGTATAAAATACCTGCTTCGGCAAAACAGCAGATTCCCCATAGTCCCCACGAGCACAACTAGCTGCATATTCCAGAGCAACTTTTCCACCCAAAGAGTGTCCAATGACAACATCAGGCCAATCCCATTCGTGGGACTTCACTAAATTAGCTAGATCCCTCGCAGCATTCGCCATGTCATGTGGAGGATCAAACCCTTTAATTCCAGCCGATCTTCCGTGATTTCTCAAATCCGTAAGAACCATCCTCCATTCTGCAGTTGAAAACACACGAATCTCAGTAAAAAAAATATCTAAATTTTCATCCATGTGAGAAAGCATAAGAATGTTTCAAAACTTATTCCTTTAAGGTTGAAACAAAAAATAATCACATGGTGAAATCAACGGCAGGGAAGTTATAACTGCAAGAATTAAACAAGAACCACCAAACTTCATTCCACGAAGAGAAGAAGCAATGCATCGAACTAAAAACGAAAAAAATAATCATGACTAAAAATAATAATAAACTAACAGCATATTAAATATGATCGACGAATAAGCATGCCCTCATCAGTTAAGAAAGCACAAATACTCGAGGAAAAAAAATTGTTGCAGAAACTAAATGCAAGGCTTAACATTCAAAGGCGAAGATTTCTGAAGCTCAGAGGCAAGATTTCTGGAGAAGGTCCTCCAGTTCCTAGCGGATCCTAGAAGCCCATGAAGGACGAAGGCGGTTGAATAAAAGGGCCGCTTGAAGATGCGGATCTCCTCGTGAGCTAGGGTTTCCAGCGATCGCGATCCTCCATGCAGCTGCGGGGTTGGATATAGCCGGAGAAGATTGAACGAAGCGAAGAGAAGACGGCCACTGCGGGAGACACTACGCAGAGATTTTCCCATCCGACGATTTACAGAGCCCGGCTTTCCACCGAAATGGAAAATTTCGTAAATAAAGACTTCAAGCTAATTTTTTAAAAGGATTAATTATTCACCATGTCTATGTTTTGACATACAAAAATAAAAAAAAAAAAAAAAAAAAATTTATGACAATGTCTTTAACATGAAAAAATGTATTTAAATTTAATTTAATATATACATATATAATTTTGAAAAATTAGTATTTTAATTTTTGAAAATATGAGACCAAACCGATCTCATATATATTTTACTTAAATAAGTACAAGACCACAAATGACGTACATATCCCTAGAAATAGACACATTACTTGATAGTAAGACTTGGTTAAATAAACAAAAGAATTTATAAAATTCATTTTAGTATGTGAAATTTTTATATTGACTGACAAATTCTCCTATCTGATATAAAAGATTAGATAGAGTTTATATTAATTTGTGTTCTAAAGTTTCAAATAAGGGCAAGCCTTTAAAGTTAATTACATCTTAAATGACCGATGTCACTTAAGAAAACTCTTGATTTAGATCACAAAATGTTGTCTTCAAGAATTTTAAAGTTTAGGGCCTTTAAGGTCAGGTAAAGGAATATCAAGCGGGAAAGATTAAATAGGAACAGTTAATTCTAGAAATAAAAGAGAAAAAAACTAGGGGATGTCACGGGTTCCTAGGAGAACCTCAGTGACCTCCCAAGCTGTCTTATGGTTTCGCTTCAATTTCGAGGAAATTTTATTATATGTTTCATTCTTCTGATTATTATTATTTAGGACTTATACTTGCATGACACAGTCATACAAATAACCTCGAAGATATGAGGGTTTATTTCGTAACGAAAGACAACCTCGGAGCCTAAAGTGAGTTAGGGCTTGTATTGCATAACATGGTAGTGCAAATGTCTAAAGATAAGTTGAGGATTTATGTCGTACTAAACGAGCTACCTCGAAGTCCTATGACTTGATATTTAAATCTATGGAAATTTGTTGTTGTAGATCTTGGAGCGGCTCGTTAATTTCATTTTTGGGCCCAACCGCTGCTAGCCATCCTTATTTTTGGGCTCAGTCAGGCCAACGTGGCGCGTCAATAGGCCATCTCAGTTTCAGGAAGGCTTGTGCTGTCTTCGGTACTCATTTAAGGCAATGAGGCCAGATTTTTCTCTATTTATTTGTGTAAGTCTCAGTTATTAATCAAACCTTAGCCTTAGGTTAGGGTCTCTGATGCGGGTGGATTTAGTGTGTTAATTTTATAAATATTTTTCAATATTACAAAATACACACGACAGATATAATAGTGAATATGCAAATTAATCCCAACAAAATAACTTCAATTAAAATAGTTTTATCTTTTAATAATCTTTAAACTGTCAAAATTCCTTTTAAAAATAGCGCAAGTATATGTATCACTCAAGTAATAAAGGGCTCTAATCAAGTCTCAAATATCAATCCCACAGGGAAACTGGAAATGCCTGTAAATAAGTTCCTAAGATTATAATGTAATGTACTATTTTAAGAATACAAAAAGTAAAATGCAAAGTTTGAATATTACGTAACAAGTGAATACTAATTAAAATGTAGTTGAAAGACAATGTTAACTAAGCTAAATGCTAAACTTTCAAAAGTAAAATTACCAAAATTAAAACTAACATGTTTTGATGGAAAGTTCAAATTTAAGAAAGTATCATTCCCCTTTACAACGAGTTAATAGTTTGTAAAGAAATTAAAATCATTTGAATATATATATAAACTGTTTTGTGCCAAATAGGAGCATTTCTATTTTTTACCCTATTTCGTGTGCATAAAGAACATTGACTAATCCAGAGTTTGGTCCCTAATTCTGTGGTTAGGCTGGGAGGATATTGGCTACCACTCTAGAGCTCCCACTGCTCCCTCCCCTGAAGACTGACACTCTCGCATCAGTTTCTAATCAATTGGACCAAATTGGGGATTTTAATCTATTACCTTAAATTCTTCAATTCTGCATCCAACAAAGTATATTTCCTTATTTATTTGAACCCAATTCGATTGATGAAATACTCTCTCATGAAATCAAATGTGTTTTTCCTATGTTGTAGAAATCATAGCCCTTGGAACATATGATTCTCAACACATTTTAACATTTCAATTGACCAGATCAAAATGTAAATGAAGATCGGAGTTTGAATCATCACAAATTATTGACATTTAAAACTATATAAAATAAAATCAATTCTTCACAAAACCATAACTCAAAGTAGGAAGAAGTATAAAGAAGACAATTTAGAATTCATGAGAATGATACGACAAAACACGGATTTCATATACAAAAACAAGTTTACAAAACAAAATAAATAAAAGACACAACTTAACTCACAATCCTTCCCAAGCAAACTCCTATAAGTTCTCTCCAAGCTTTTCTCTCTTTACAATTACTCTCAATTCTCTCTTAGAAGTGTAATGAAGAAAAAATCTCTCACCTTCCCTCTCCTCTTACAATCCTTGAAGAAAATCTCCCCTTGACTTTCTCTCTCTCTAACTTTCCTTCTTCACGCTACACTCCTCACACCCAAAACTCATCTCCTTTCAAGCTCTAGACTTCCCTCTCTTTTAATAAAGGTTGCCTCCCTCCAAAAAGAATTCAAAATTCACTCCAAAATTTTATCCAAAAGTTAACTCTTTTGAATTCAAAAGACATGTCTATTGATCCATGAGACATATCCCTTCATAAAAGAATCTTCCAAAGTATCTAGATGCATTGAATTACTCCAAGGGGTGTTTAAAACAAGTGTCCCTTTGAAAAATTGCACAAAATTGGTCTCGAACCAACTTAATCCGCAAAACGTTGTCTGTGGTGCACTTGGCGCCAATTTGCTGAAGACCACTTTGTTCTAGGTTTTGGTGCATCTGGCGCTGATCCGGCGCAACTAGCGCCACTTCGGCGCATCTAGCGCCACTTCAGCACATCTAGCGCCAATCAGGTGCATCGTGCGCCATAATTCAAAACTTTGTTGTTTTGGCTCCAAATTTCGTCCTTTTTGTTAGTTTTGCTTCAAATGCCTAAAATTGATATACCTGCAACAAAAATATGAAAATACTCTTCTTTAAAGTGAAATATTACAAAAAATAAGCATAAAATATATACTTAAAATAACATATATTTTCAGTGTATCAAAATCCCCAAAAATTAAATGTTTTTTGTCTTCAAGTCACACTTTTACTACATAAAAGCATATGACTTAGGATAAAGACTAACTTATAATTCTATACTTTAGTTCAATAAATAAAATAGTGAAATTTAAGAAAAACCTTTAATAACTTAGATTCAAATTCTAAGTTTAAGAGTACTTAGTAGTCAATTTTAAGATTTCTGAACCTTTATTTATTTCAAGAAGAATTGCAACTTATCATATCAAGGATGTTTAGAATATTCATATGAAAAAGAACTTCAAGAAAACTTTACTAATGATGCTACTAATAATCTAATATAAGTTTAGAAAATGTAATAAAGTTTTTTTCTCAAAGTTGATTCAAGTGGAGGCAATTTTGATTAGGCATTTCCTCAAGCTTCTCATGACTTATTTTTCTTTTCTTTTCTTTTTCTTTTTTTTTCTTTTATGATCTTTTCAATCCTTTCTTTTTTTTTTCTTTTTCAAGTGTGGATTACTATATTTTGATAGCCTTTAATAGTTTTGAACTTGACTATCCTCTTCTCAAAGTTAAAACTCCTTATCTTTCTTTGCTTTATAAATTCATATTAGTTTATGATTTTCATAAGGTCTCATTCTTTTTTTCTTACATGAATATCTAAAATTCCTGATAATTGAAAAATATAATATCCATTACTTTAAATAGAAAAACTTAGTATTATCTTATCATACTAAACATCTTTAACAATAGAATTAACCTTCATTATTAAAAACTTTTACCTAAATTTACCATAATATTCATAAACTTAAGTATAGTAGTTTAAAGTTTAATCTTAATATCCTGAGTCATGTTAAATTAATTTTAAAAATATTGTTACTTAAGGACAAATAAAATTTAGTTTACTTCTTTTTAAAAGAAATTTTTCTTCCCCCCAAACTTAAGTTTTTTGGTATTTAAAAATTTTCTAGCTCAAAATTTAGTTGATGAAAAAAAAACAATAAATGCATGAAAGTAAAAACTAACCTGTAGAGGATTTCTGATTATGAAACTAGATTATGGTATACTACAGGTACTAACTTTAAAAATAAATACAAGCTTTAAGGAATTAAATGAGACATAATATATTCTAAAGAATTTGCTGAGATTTAAAAAAACAAAAATAAAAACTGAAAATATTAAAAATGTAGAAAAAGTAAAAATCTACTATTACTATTACAATCTTTAGTCCACAGCACAAAAATAAAATTTTTACTACTACAGTAACAATTGCCAACCAAATAAAATCCAAACAACATACAAATAAACAAACAACTAAACAAAATAAATAAACTAACTCCAGAAAATATCAATCTCCCTCGCCATTTTCATCTTCGTCTTCTTCTTCATGTTCTTCTTCATCATGAATAGTAGAATATGGAGTAAATTTGGAGCAAGTAGGAAATTTCACATTGTATTCACTCCTAAGATACCTCACCATAGCATCTTCAAAAGTTGTATCTGCTGAAATTTCCGCTATTGATACTCATCATTATAAGCATTTCTTTTTCCAATCTCTCCAATATGATTCTGAATATTTACTTTATCCAATTGTTGAATCATGAGTTGGTCCGTAATGTTTTCTAATGAGTTGCCCCTGCAGGTGATGTAGAAGATCTATCACTTCTTCTTCCCCTAGATTCAACAAATGATTCAACTCTGAATCATATGATTCCCAATATGATTTTTTGGCTGTAATCATTCTTCATTGCTATAGGATTCTACTCCTGATTGCTCACAAAGAGTGAAAATCAGAGCAGGTTAACCCAAACCACTAGCTGTAGAGCTCTTAGCTATGCTCTGTGCATGATGAACTATAAGAGCACCAACATTTATTGCTTTCATGTTCTAAATGCAATAACTCAATACAACTCTATCCTTTATTAAATCGGTCAAATGATTTATTGGTGTTAATCTAGCAGAAAGGATGTGGTGCCATACCTTTGACTGACTGGTCAACACGGAAGCAAAGAAGTTAACTATCTTATTATTTTTAGTCCTCTATTCTCCTCTTCCATCGGTCAAGAAGGCAATCACTTCATCCAGTGATGAATCAGTCAACACGAATGCAACATATTCATCATGAAATACATTCCTCAGCCCATAAAAAAGTATTGATCCTTTCAGCAGTAAATTCAACTTTCTTACCTCTCACGAGAATGTGATCATCATCAGTAAATCTCAAGTTAGCATAAAACTCTTGAATCACTGGCACAATCGCTACTGCAGTGAAGTAGAAAATGCACATTCTTAGATCAATCTTCTCGACTCGATGTGAGTGTTATAACTGTGATGGGCCTTCGAATTAACAAATTTTCATGCATCAAAATCATCTTCCCTTCCTCTTTTTACTCGTGGAGGCATTTAAAATTATACCAAAATCCAAATATATTCCAAATAAATTACAAAATAAAAAAATCTAACTCCCCAAGTAAGATTATTTGGTAAAAAACTTTTCACCATGAAGTTTCTTCAAGTTTTTTCATCAAAAATCCCAATTTTCAGATTTCCATAATGTAGGAAAAGTCCATGGTGAAAATAAATAAATTTCTAAGCTAAAGTAAGGATTTTACCAAGAGAAGATGCAATATACAATTTTTAGCCTTTGAAATCTTCTCTATCGTGCTCAATGTGAAGCCCTACGTCAAGGTTTAGAGGTAGGAGACAATCTAAGAGATAAAAATGGAGTTTTACTGTGCAATTTAGTTGATTTTTTAGGTAATCTGGTGTTTTCGGGAATTTGGCACATCATGCGCCAAATCTAGCACATCATGTGCCAACTCTGTAATCTGGCGCATCATGCGCTCATCTGGCACATCTTGCGCCAACGCCTTACTTTTTCCAGATTTTATTTTTTGTAAAAAATATGCTCCGTACCGCTTTACGTCTACCTATAATTAACTCAAATGAACCCTTATAAGCATAATTAAACATTACTCTAACATCCATTATTCACAAACAACACAAAACTCACTTTATCATATAGAATCTGTGCTATTACAAATTAACATTTATCAAGCCAACAAATATCAAATTTAGTGTTTAAAGCAAACCAAAACATCCTAACACTGAATTCTAAATATCAAAATTCCAAACACAAACATCGATATAGTTCAAAAATAAAACTAAATGCAATCTAACACAGCAAATAACTAAATCAAGCAGTACTAAATAAAATGTTTCGTGCATAGATTAAGTTCAAACATCTTCTTTACTCTTATTCTCATGGATATCTCCCATAGATTGGTAGTGCACATACAAGTTGTAGAAGGTTCGATAAGGAAACTCATAAGTCGAATCCTCCCCAATCCAAGCATGTTTCTCGAACATACATATCAAGTCATCTTCAATACGACTAGTATGCTCAAAATGTTCTTTAAGTCTCCAATCCAAGAGATCCAACATTTCAGAAATATTCCCAATTGCATGCATAAGATTCTGCACCTCTTTTCTATCTTCTTGATCCTTTTCAAAAGTGCAATAAAACTAAAGTAAGGCTGAATATGTCATGAATTCTGAGATGCTTGATCCATCAGTACATTCATATCATTCTCATCTTCCATTCCAATACATTTGCAATAGACTTCTAGATCCATCGGCTTCCAAGGAAGAATCACTTTTTCCCAACTCTCATAAGGTACTTGTGATTGACTGCATAGTAGGAAAATAGTGGATGAATGCCTAGTCCGGTTGCAGACCCATTCACAATCAAACCCAAAACTAATTTCATAATGATTGTTCAATATCAGTAGGTTTTTTGGTTTGAATACAATAATTTAAAATAACACTCTCCTTAGTTACTGATACACCTAAAATATATAGTATTTTTAGACACATTTTTATACCTACTTTTTAGATATTTCACTTTAGTGGAAGGTATTTTTGTGTTTTTCTTGCAGATACAAGTAAAATTGGAAAAAATGCTTAAAGGAGTGAAAAATGAACAAATTTGGAGCAAAAAGGTGAAAAATTATGCAAAAGAGTTTTGGCGCCTAAGCGCCCGATCCGGTGCTTAAGCGCCGGTTAAATAGAGAAGGTCGCGCCTAAGCGCCGACCCCTCACTTAAGCGCCAGTGGCAGTTACTAGACAAGTAAAATCGGTTTTCACGAATTTTGAAGCGGTTTTTGAGGCACCCATTGGCTTAATTGGTGGTTGTAACCAAAATGGATGAAAATTATCATGAAAGGATGCATCTCTTGGGCAAATACATCCAATTAAGACACATTTTGAAGAGATCCCAAGACACCTCTTAGAAAACTATAAAAGAAAGAAAAGAGGAAAAGAGTCATGAAAATATTGGCAAGTTTTGAAAGTTCTTCTGGGGAGTTAGTTCGGAGAGATTTTCAGGAACCACTTTTTATTTACTTTATCATTTTTGTTATTTAGAGAGATTTTCAGGAACAACTTTTTATTTACTTTATCCTTTTTGTTATTTTGTTTTGAGTGATTGTAAAAAGAGAAAGAAGATTCAAAGGAACTTGAAGAGTTTGGAGAAGGATTTGAGATAAGTTTTTATCTTTTTGTTTTAAACTACTTTTGGTTTTAATTGAGACTTATTGTTGGTTTGACAATGATTTCTTCTTTTAAACTAAAAGACTACTTTTAGTTTTAATTAATGTATTGTTGGTTTGACAATGATTTCTACTTTTAAACTAAAGTATGGTTTTGTTTTCTCCATACAATATTGTTGGTTTGACAATAATTTCTTCTTTTAAACTAAAGTGTGGTTTTATTTTCTCCATAAATATTGGTTTGACAATGATTTCTACTTTTAAACTAAAGTGTGATTTTATTTTCTCCATGGATTATGAGATTTGACAATGATTTCTACTTTTAAACTAAAGTGTGGTTTTGTTTTCTCCATGGATTCTGAGTTTTTTTATCTTTTTGTTTTAGACTACTTTTGGTTTTAATCGAGACTTGTTGTTGGTTTGACAAGATTTCTTCTTTTAAACTAAAGTGTGTTTCTTATTTTCTCCATGGATTCTGAGTAATTTTCTTTATCTTTCTTCTTAAGATGATAAGTAATTAAGTGTTGGATGGAAGGATTTTAAGTAGTTTTCTTTATCTTTCTCCTTAAAATGATAAGTAATTCTACTTTTTGTTTTAATTGAGACTTTTTTATCTTTTTGTTTTAGACTACTTTTGGTTTTAATCGAGACTTGTTGTTGGTTTGACAAGATTTCTTCTTTTAAACTAAAGTGTGTTTCTTATTTTCTTCATGGATTCTGAGTAGTTTTCTTTATCTTTTTTATCAAAATGATAAGTAATTAAGTTTTGGATGGAAGTTGTGGAGAGTATTGATCTTTAATGTTGGATTCTTCTTGAAATGATAAGTAATTAAGTTTTGGATGGAAGTTGTGGAGAGTATTGATCTTTAATGTTGGAAAGAAGTTGTGGTAATTAAGTTTTGGATGGAAGTTGTGGAGAGTATTGATCTTTAATGTTGGAAAAAGTTGTGAAGTGTTGGATGTAAGTTGTGGAGAGTATTGATCTTTAATGTTGGAAGAAGTTGTGATGATTGTTTTGGATGGAAGTTGTGGAGAGTATTGATCTTTAATGTTGGAAGAAGTTGTGATGATTTATTTGGATGGAAGTTGTGGAGAGTATTGATCTTTAATGTTGGAAAAAGTTGTGATGATTTAAATATTAAGTTTTGGATGGATGTTGTGGAGAGTATTGATCTTTAATGTTGGAAGAAGTTGTGATGATTTAAATCCAAAAGTTGTGGAAAGTATTGATCTTCAATGATGGAAGAAGTTGTGATGATTTAAATCTGCAGAGAATTATGGAGAGTATTGATCTTTAATGTTGGAAGAAGTTGTGATGATTTAAATCCATGCACTGTAGAGAGTATTGATCTTTAATGATGGAAGAAGTTGTGATGATTTAAATCCATGCACTTCATTTATGTTTTGATTTGGTCAATCAAGATGTTAAAATTTATTGTGAGAACATGTAAGAGCCAGACTAGTATTGTCTCGGTCAACAATTGGAAAGAATCATATGAGGTTGTATGAATGAGAATGTAGTTCATATGATTGANGAAAATGAGCAATTTTGATCTTAATGAATATGTTTGGATGATTGAGACATAACGGGTAATACAGTAGCAACTAACTTGCCACCTTCCCATGATAAGAATAAAATTATAAGTTGTTAAATTATCAGAACTTTGAAGTCGGTCAAAATCAAATGATTCTCAAGTGATAGGCTTAAACTAAGGAGATGATGTTTCACTTATGATCAAGTCCACAATTAATGATGACCTAACTCGTTTTAATCAGAATCCATATAACCTAAATTAAACTTCTAACCTTTGCTAATTTTTTCCCCATTAGATTTATTAAAGGGCTTGGTAGGATCTAGGCTTGATATTTAGTTCATTTGATGGGACTTAGAGGATAACATGTTTGATGATTAACACACAAGTCCATCTTTAGTGGTGGGTATAAAGATCTTTAATAACTAAAACTTGCCTTAGGGGCATTTACCTACCTAACTTTTAAGTGAAATATCAAATAACCAATTGAGTATCCTGTCCTCGGAAAGATTAAAATGCCAAAGTTCACTGAGTAATAAGGTAATTTAATTTGACCTTGGATGATTAATAGAAAAATATGATAAGTTCAAAATGAACTTAAATGTTTCAAGGGATGTTTAAAAAAGTTCAAGGTTATTTCCCGAATATTTTATAATCTCTTGAATATTTGAAGAACAAATTGAACTTGTTATATCTTGTTCTAAAATCTTCCATTAAGATCTTTTGGGACACAAGAAGTCATAGTGTGCAGTCTGTTAGCTACACCTTCATCTACTCTTGCAATTTATTTAAATTTCTAAAAAATTATATACATGTTGCAAAACCTAATCTTTTAGTTGGAATGCCGAGAAGATAACACGTACACTTTTATAGTGTTATTTAATTTCTATCATTTTATTTCTTGCAAATATTATAAACTGCTTGGGTGAGTACCTTACTTCACTTGCAAAATCAAAACAACTTTTTGAAAGATTAATCAACATTTTCAAAATCTAAAATAAATTGTTTCAAAGGTAATCATAAATCATTTGAAATTTCAACAAACTTAAATGTCTATTTGAATTTACGAGATTCTCTCGGAGGAGATAACCCATGGTTGCTAACAAGATCTCCCTGGTTTAAATGGGTTTCACAACTCGTTTAAGCTAAGTAAATTCAAAAGAAAATAGTAATACTGGAATGAGGGAACCATGAGATCCTAACCGGTGTCGCACTAATCAACTTTAACATTCCCCATGATATTTAGATAACTATAACTTTAGAAAATAATTGATTTGACATCATGACCTGACACATTAGAAAACTTAGCCTCTGAGCCTGATACTTCTCTCAATCTTTACAATTTGACACTTCTAAAATTAAACTCACCACCACGAGAAGCTTGGAGCTAACATTGTGGGCAACACGACCATCTTCATTAGCAAAACATGTCAGCACCAGCTAAACCATTCCTTAGAATTAAACAACCGAGTCATAAGAATTCTACGTTGTTCGCTTAGCGTGGCATAAATCCTCAAATTTCCTTTAGGCCATTGTATGACTCTGCTATACAATATAAGCTCAAAGACGTTTTAGGATTCCAAAGTTGTTGTTTATCATGACCTAAATCCACACATCTTTTGGCCATTTGTGTGATCATTTCACATGGATATAAGTTGTAAATAAAAAAATTGGCAGGATGAAACACTTAAATATTTCTCCTCTAAACTAACACCAAACCATAGGGTAGATTAGGAAGTCACCGAGGTTCTCCTCAGAATCTGTGACATCCCCTCGCTCTTCTTCCTTTAGATTCTAATAATAAATGTTCCAAGTTTGATTCATTCCCATTTCTCACCTCTTTGTCTGATCCTGTTGAAAAGTCCTATCCTTTGAATTTCTTGAAAAGAATATCCTCTGATTCTTATCAAGAGTTTCCTTAGGTGACTTCGACTATCTAAGATGTAATTGACAATAGGGGGTTGCCCTTATAGGAAGCCTTACCAAACCCAGCTTAATATAAAACTTATTTAATTTTTCACATTAAATAGTAGAACTTGTGGGCTTATAATAAAATGGTTTCGCATACCAAACGAATTTCAAACATTTCTTAGTTTATTTGATTGAGCCTCACCATCAAGTTATGTGTCTATCTTTCAAGATGGATACATAGCTTAAGGTGTGCGCTCTCTCATTTAAACTATATAAGATATGAGATCAATTTAATTTCATTTTATTCTAAAATTAAATATATATGTAAATTAAAACGTCCCTCCGAAGTAGGCGACGAGATTTTAATTCCGGCGACCGACATCTTCCAGAAGACCCCCCCTAAAAAGTGTGTCGACTACATCTTTTTTCAATTAATGCCGAGAAGGTGTGACACCAACCAAAGAGAATAAAAATAAAGCGTCTTAGGTATGCCAACTTTTCTTGGAATGAACATAGTTGTTTTAAGGTTTTGGGAGGAAGAATTTCCAAGTTAGCTTTAATCTGATCCGGGTTGATCTCAATTCCCCGATGACAAACAACAAATCCTAGAAATTTCCCAAATGTGACGCCAAAGGTACACTTTAAGGGATTCATCTTGAAATTGTGTTGTCTTAATCTCTCAAGCACAATCCTCAAATCATACAAATGATATATTTTTTGTTAGCTTTTGATCAACAAATCATCCATGTAGCATTCGTCTTGGTTGTGAATAAGGCCATCGAAGATCATTGTTATCGCTCGTTGATAAGTTGTTCCGATGTTCTTCAACCAAAATGGCATTATTACATAGCAAAAAATTATGATTGGCTTTCTGAATGTTGTAAGTGTTGCATCTTCTAAAGCCATCTTGATTTGGTTATAGCATGAAGATCCATCCATGAAAGAGAAAATTTCATGTGTCGATGTGGTATCCACTAATTAACCTAAAATTTATAGTGTTTTTTTTACACATTTTTATATCTATTTTTGAGATATTGCGCTTTAATAAAATGCATTTTTGTATTGTTCTTGCAGATACAGGTAAAGAGGTTGAAAAATGCTTAAAGCAGTGAAAAAGGATCAAATTTGGAGCAAAAAGGTGAAAAATGTGCACAAGAGTTTTGGCGCCTAAGCGTCAGTTTTGGCGCTTATGCGCGAGTTAAACAGAGAAGGCCATGCCTAAACGCCAGAGGCCCCATGCTTAAGTGCCAGTGGTAGTTATTAGATGAGTAAATTCGGTTTCTGTGAATTTTGAAGAGGCTTTTGAGGCACTCATTGGCTTAATAGGTGGTTATAACCACCATGGACAAAAAATTATCATGAAAGGATGCATCACTTAGGGAAATACATCGAATCTAAATATATTTTAAAGAGAAACCAAGACACATTTTATAAAATTATAAAAGAAAAAAGATAGGACTTAGAAAAGAGTCATGAAAGTATTCAAAAGTTATGAAAGTTCTCATTTGGGGAATTAGTTCGAAGAGATTTTCAGACAGCACTTTTACTTTTATTTTATCATTTTTGTTATTTTATTTTGAGTGATTGCAAAGAAAAGAGAATCAAAGGAACTTCAAGAGTTTGGTGGAGGACTTGAGATAAGTTTTTATCTTTTTGTTTTGAGACTATTTTTTATTTTAATTGAGACTTGTTATTCGTTTGACCATGATTTCTTCTTTTAAACTAAAGTGTGGTTTTTTTTCTCCATAGATTCTGAGTAGTTTTATTTATCTTTCATCTTAAAATGATAAGTAATTAAGTTTTGATGGAAGTTGTGTAAAGTATTGATCTTCAATGATGGAAGAAGTTGTGAACATTTAAATCCATGCACTTCATTTACTTCTTGATTTGGCCAATCCAGATGTTAAAATTTATTGTGTGAGGATTGTAAGAATCGGGCTGATATTGTCTCAGTCAAGAATTAGAAAGAATCACATGAGGTTGTATGAATGAGAATGTAGTTCATATGATTGAGNTCAAGAAATAATGGACTTTCTGTTTAAGCCCCAAATATTGATCCAACAGGAAAGGTTTAAATTTGAGATGATAAATTAACTAGGAAATTCACATAAAGTCAAATGAAATCACTGTCGCTAATTTTGAATGTTGAGATATTATCAAAACTAAATTACTGAACTACTAGCAAAACAGAAATGCAAAGTTTAAACACTAACTACTATTCTACTAACTATGTTTATGTAATGAAGATTTCTTATGTGAAAAAGCATCCTTTTCACTACAATGAGATTTTGGTGAAATGAGATGAGATAAATGTTTATAATATGTATTGTGCCAAATATGAGCAATTTTAACTCTCTACCTTGATTTAGTGCATAAAAAATCATTGGCTAATTCTAGATTTAGTCTCTAAATCCATGGTTAGGCTAGGAGGATACCGACTTCCACTCTAGAGCTCCCACTTCCCTTCACTTGAATGCTAACTCTCGCTTTAGCTCTTAAACAATAAGACCGAATTGAGAATTTTAGTCTCTCACCCTAAAGATTCTCTAATTCTACACCTAACAAAGAGTATTTTCCTATTTATTTGCACTTAATTCCATGAACAAATTTCTCCTCCATGAAATCAAATGTGATCCTAATGTAGAACTCATACTCCATTTTTTGGATCATACATTTCACAACACATTTTAACAATTCAATTGGTCAGATAAAAAAGCAAATTAAGTTCAGAGTTGAAAAATCATCACAATTTATTTTATATTTTAATAATTGCACATTCATATTATCTCTCATTTCACCAAATCTTAGAGTAGGAAGAAAGATAGAGGAAACTACTCAGACTTCATGAGAAAGATACAACAAAATATAAATTTCATATATAAAAGAAGTTTATACAACAATAATAAACAAAGAACACTTATCTGAAACTCTTTCTCAAAGCAAATCCTTTGTAAAAACTGCTTAGACTTCATGAGAAAGATACAACAAAACACAAATTTCATATATAAAAGAAAGTTCATACTAAACAAAAAAAACTTGCTGAAACAATTTCTCAAAGCAAATCCCTTGTAGCATTTCCTTAGAAATGCAGGAAGAAGATATCTCTCACTTTTCCCCTTCTCCAACACTTACAAAAATTTTCACACTTAATCTCGCCACGCAAACTCTAAACTAGGAAATAAAACTCACTAATTGACTCCAATATGGTGGTGGAATAAAAATGGATTATGAGGAATGGTGAAAATGGATTGTGGTGGAATGTTGTGGAGCGAAAAGGAGCGAGTTTCCTGATGAATTTCGACCCCAAATAGAGTATAGGGCCGGTTCTCCAAGAGGTGCCTCCAAAAACTCTTTAAAAATAGTCCAAATACATCAAATCTTCTAGAAATAAGGGTTGAACCGCCATTGGCGCCGTCGGCGCTGAGTAGAAATCTCAGTTGTTCTGTTGTTCTGTGTCATCAGCGTTGCCCTTGGCGCGGTCGGCACTGAGTATTTCTTCAAAAATGTCATTTTGACTCCAAATTCCATCCTTTTTAATTTAAGTCCTAAAAATAACCAACTTGCAGGAAAACATCAAAATACCTTTCATTAAAGTGCAATATCACCAAAAATAAGTATAAAATATGGGTCTGACAATGCATATATTTTTTGTGTATCAAAATCCCCCAAACTTAAATGTTACTTGTCTTCAAGTAACTCCTCTACTACATAAAATTATGGCTTATTGTAAAATATTTAACTTCTAGATTTCCATATTTTAGTTCTTTAAACATAATAGTATAAATTAAGAAAAATTCAAAACAACTTCAGTTAATACTAAATGTATATGAATTTTTAGTAATTAAGTCCAAGATTTCGAATTCTCTATTTCTTTCAAGAAAAATTGCAATTTGCCATACTAAAGTCACTTAGAATATTCATATGAAAAAGAACTTCATAAAACTTTAATAATAATTAAGTTAACATTCAAATAAAAAGTTTATAAAATGTGCCCAAGTCTTTTTCCTTAAGTTGATTCAAGTAAAGCCAATTTTTAATTAGGCATCTCCTCAAGCTTCTCCCCACATCTTTTCTTTTTCTTTTCTTTTCATGATTATTTTTATTCCTCTTTTTTCTTTTCTTTCTCTTTTCTTCTTTATCTTTTTTTTTTATGTGAGGATTACTATATCTAGATAGCCTTTAATGATTTTAAACTTCACTATCCTCTTCTTAAAGTTAAAAACTTTTTACATTTCTTCACTTAACAAATTTATATTAACTTAAAGATTTCATAAAGTTTATTTTTTTTTCTTTTTACATGAATCTTTTAAGATTTTTAATACTTCAAAAATACAAATTCCTTTACTTAAAATAGAAAAAAACATAGTCTTATTCTCTTTTAACAAATATCTTAGTCTTTAGAATTAATCTTTATTATTTTAAATTTTAACTTAAATTTACTATATATTTAAAAACATAAACATGGTTATCTAAAGTTAACCCCTAATACCAAAGGTCATGTTAAATTTAAAATTTTGAAAATATGGTTAAGTGAGGACAAATAAAATTAATTTTTTCTTTTTAAAAATAATTTTTCTTTCCCCCTAAACTTAAATTTTTAAAAGATTTAGCATGAAGAACTTTAAAAATAAAGGGTGAAAGAAAGCATTAAATACATAAAGAAAATTCATACCCGTTGAAGGTTCTGATTTTTTAAAGTAAATTCTGAAATACTACAGGTGCTAATATTAAAAACTACAAAGCTTAAAACATTAAATTACACATAATACATATAAAATCTGTTGAGAAAGAGTTAATTACAGTACATAACAAAATGCTAAAATTAACAACAGAATTAACTAAATTTTAGAAATGAAAACAACTTTACAAATTACAGTTTCATATTACAACATAACAACAGAATCTCAAAATATAACAATCAATCTCAACAATATAACAAAACACATAATGCAATCACAAAGTACAATCACAAACAAACAAACATAAAGATCACCAGTCGTCATATTTTTCATCATCAACATCCAACTTCTGCTGCTGATAGAGAATAAGGAACTGAACTGAATGATCACCCCTCAGGTATCTCATTAAAACATCATCATAAGCGGCATCATATTCAAACATATGGCGAATCAGATCATCTGAATGAGCATTTCTGGCTTCCATGTTTTGCATCCTATGATCCATCCTCAAAATATCCCCCTGTTGAATCATCATCTGATCCAATAGCTCCCTGTTAGGCTCACTAAAAGTAGGAATATCCCTGACCTTACTTTCAGATCTCCAATCAACATGGGACTCATAAGCCTTAATGTTTGCAGGCTAACAGGATTTTGAGGCTCAATCCTCTCCTCATCAGGTCTGAAATCAATTCTTGCCTGCTCACAAAGTGTGTAAATAAGAGCAGGGTGTGCTAATCCACTAGTGGTCTCTCCTAGATCAATAGATCGAGTGTTCATATAAATAATAGAGCCTACATTTATATCCATCACTTGTTGAATACAGAAGTTCAGTATGGCTTTATCCTTGGTTACTTCACTCTGATGGTTTGTTGGAATCATTCTTCCAGAAATAAAATAATGACAGGCCTTAGATAATACATTTAACATAGAAAGGGGAAAGTTAAATTTAACTTCATTCTTTACTTTCCAAGCCCATTTCTCACTAGTCAGAAAATAAATAACCTCATCTAAGGCCTCATTTGTAGTAGAAAATAAATGATACTAACATCTATAAACATCCTCTAACTGATAAAACTAATTTATTTTTCTTAGAGTAAACTTCACCCTTTTTCCACGAACAATAAAAAAATGATCAGAAACCTTCGGAAAGTTGGCATAAAATTCCATTACTATCCCAACTATTGCATCAACAGTAAAATAACAGAAATTTTCCCACTGTTGAGCGATAATCAATCATTTAACTTCTCCTCCTGATTTTTGAAACCTCAATCCGGAATCACTTTTTTATTTTCATGACGACTATGAAATCGAGCACTGGCTTTATAGCTAACAAATTTTTGCTCGTCATAATCTATTCTTATTTTACTCGCTCTAGGTGCCATAAGAAATCTAAGAAAAATTTTTTTGATAAAAATCTGAATAAATTCCAAAATTTCAAAAATCAAAATGTAAAGCACTTTAAACTTAAATCCACTAAGTAAGAGTTCTTCACCAAAGGATTTTCTCAAAATTTCTCGAAAAACCCCAAAATTTTTGGATGTAAGCAATGTGAGATAAATCCTTGGCAAAAATCAAAAAAATTTTGTTTAAAGTGTAGCTCTTACCTAGAGAAGCTGAAATCCAAAATTCCTTTGCCTCTAAATTGCCTCAAATCTGCCCAAAATCCAGCCTTATGTGTGAAAACTGAAGGTTGAAGGTAACTCAAGGGGTAAAAATGGAGGTTTGCGGTGAAAATCGTGAATTTAAGGGGTTAAAAGATGCTCCCGAGTCAAAGGCGCCGTTGGCGCCGATGTTAGGGCCGTCAATGTTGAAGGCCCGAATATTTTCATTTTTGATTTTTCAAATTTCAATTTCCTTTCAATTTACTCCAAAGTTTTTTTAGTATTTTTAAACACAATTTTTTATCTAACAATAATTCACAAAATAAAATTTCACAAGTAATCATTTTCACAAACAACAACAAACTAACTTTTATATATGAAAATACACTTCTTATAAACACATTTTTCAAATGACACATTCACACTTATTAAGAAATCTAAGTATAAATCAGCGTCGAAATCAAGCCACAACACTAAATGTTGGCACAGAACTACACAAATAATCAAAGTTCGGAATTCTAAAGCAAAAACAAATCAAACTAAATCAAATCCACACAATTACATTAAATACATAAATATTCTTAAGCAAGTAGAGAATTTAAAATCCTCAGTCATTCCACATAATCTTCAGTGTTTTCACCTCCTCTAATATCTCCTATGGATTGGTAATGAACATATAAGTTGTAGAAGGATCGGTACGGAAATTTATCTGTCGAATTTTCTTCGATCCACCCATTTTTTTAAAACATCCAAACTAATCCTGCTTCAAATGTTCCAGTATGATCAAAATTTTCTTTCATTCTCCAATCTAGGTGGTCAAAAAGGTACTTAAGATCTCCCACTGCATTCATAATACTCTGAAGTTTCCTTTCAATTTTCTTCAATTTCTTTTCCAAAGCAAGCGAACTTCCAGCTGTTGGTGGTATTAATGGAGTTGAAGCATGTGAAGAATAATCCATAATAGCATTTAATGCTTCATTTCCATTTTCAACGTATTGATTATCGATAGGGATCATGGGCTCCCAAGGTAGTAAAACTTTTTTTCCAACTTTCATATGACACTTGGGATTGACTGCAAATCAGAAAAATTGTAGAAGGATGCCCAAGTCCATAAATTGGTCATTCATAGTGATACCCAAAACAGATTTAAATATGATTGATCCTATATCAATAAGTTTTTCCATTTGAATACAGTAGTTTAAAATAGAACTTTTTTTGGTGACTCTACTAATTCTCATAGTAGGGAGTAATTTTGCACAAATAAAGAAATGCCACTGCTTCAAAATTGGATTAAGTGATGAAGATAGGAAAACTAATATATCCCTCTTATCGTACCTCCCACATATAACTTTCATCCGTCAGAAAATTATAAACATCTTGCATCAAATCTCGTGTGGGGATAAAATTTGTATAAAGACATATTGGAACATTTTCTATCATATGCAATTCATTAATCCTCGCAGGAGTAAATGGTACAGCCTTACCTCATCCGAAGATAACTCCTTGGGTAATTTCATGTAGATTTTCATAGAACTCCTTTACTACTGGTACAACAACTGCAGCAGTAGTGTAACACAGAACTTCTCACCGCCTTTGCAGAATGATCTTGTCAATCGAAGCACTTAGATTGATCAATCCATGATTCTAATAATCCCTGATCAATCTCTTCTTTGTAATAACTTTATCATATAATATCTACGTGTCGAAACTAATAAACTTTCCTCTATTGAAAACTCCATACCTTAAAGTATTTATGGAATTGGAAGCCATGAAATTCAAAAATAGGATGCTTTTAGGGGTTCTAGACAATTTTTAGGACTTTAAAAACATCTCCCGACGGTTATTACGGAGTGAAATCCCACCAAAGTCTGTCAAAAGTAGTCTGAACCGTCAAACAGCTCTCGGCGCTGTTAACGCTCCCGATTGGCACTGCCGGCATTGAAGCTTGTTTTCTCGAGCGTCGTTTGCGCCAGTGGCCAAAATTTTACAACTTTCGTTTTTTGTTCAATTTAATTCTAACTTTTCCTCCAATATCAAAATTTGACTTAACTTATAATAAATGCAATTGTGTAGGATTAATTATCTACTAATATATAAGACACTTATCAAACTAAATAGTAATACATAGACATATACGTATGGGTTGCCTCCCACAAAGCGCTTAGTTTAACATCGTCAGCCGGACATACCATTTGTTTAGTTGGGTTGACTTAACATTAAAACTTCTTTAAATTGATATATGCGCCCTTCATAATAGTGTTTCAAATGATGCCATTAATTTTAAATATATTTCTAGTGTTAGGATCTTTAATAACAACTATTTCATGATGATAGACTTTAATCACTTTAAATGGTCCTAACCATCTGGATTTCAGTTTTCCTGGAAATAATCTCAATCTTGTATTATATAATAGAACTTATCTAGGTTCAAATTTCTTCTTAATAATCTTCTAATCATGTCATAATTTCATTCTCTTTATAGATTTTTGCATTATCTTAGCTTCGTTTCTTATTTCCCCAAGTTCATTGAGTTGCAATAATCTTTTCTTACCATCATCTTTTAGATTAAAATTAAATTCCTTAATAGCCCAAAATGCTTTATACTCTAATTATACTCGTAAATGACATATTTTTTCCAAATATTAGTCTATATGGGAACATTCTTATAGAAGTCTTATAAGCAGTTTTGTATGCTTATAATGCAGTATCTAGTCTAGCAGACCAATCCAATTTATAAGGATTTACAACTTTCTCTAAAATACGTTTAATTTTACAATTTGATATCTCTGCTAGACCGCTAGTTTGAGGATGATAAGCAGTAGAGAATCTATGCATAATATCATATTACTTAATTAATTTTTCAATTCTCTTATTCCTGAAATGAGATCCTCCATCAGTAATAATTACTCTCAGCTTCCATATCTTGTAAAATAATTTTAATTAAAAATTTAGAAACACTCCAAGCATCACATCTAGGCACAACAATAGTTTCAATCTATTTAGACATATAATCAACACAAGTAATATACATAAGTTTCCAAATGAAGGCATTATACACCTAAAAAATAGTGTTTTTAGACGCATTTTTTACCTATTTTTGAGATATTGCGCTTTAATGGAAGGTATTTTTGTATTGTTTCTTGTAGATATAAGTAACAAGGTGAAAAATGCTTAAAGGAGAGTAAAATGATCAAATTTGGGGCAAAAAGGTGAAAAATTATGCAAAAGAGTTTTGGCGCCTAAGCGCCAAATTCGGCGCTTATGCGCCGGTTAAACACAGAAGGTCGCACCTAAGCGCTAGAGGCTCGCGCTTAAGCGCCAGTGGCAGTTTCTAGATTAGTAAAATAAGTTTTTTACAAATTTTGAAGAGGTTTTTGAGACACGCATTGGCTTAATAGGTGGTTATAACCAACATGGACAAAAATTATCATGAAAAGATGCATCTCTTAGGCAAATACATCAAATCAAGACACAATTTTGAAGAGACACCAACGCACATTTTGGAAATCTATAAAAGAAAGAAGAGAGGACTTTGAAAAGAGTCCTGAAAAGGTCCAAGAAAAAGTTGGAGTCCTGAAAATATTGGAATGTTTTGAAAGTTCTTCATTGGGGAGTTAGTTCAGAGAGATTTTCAGTCACCACATGTATTTACTTTTATCCTTTTTGATATTTTATTTTGAGTGATTGTAAAAGATAAGAGATTCAATTGAACTTCAAGAGTTTGGTGGAGGACTTGAGATAAGTTTTTATCTTTTTGTTTTAGACTACTTTTGGTTTTANCTTTTCATACTTATTTTTTAGGTATATTTATTAGGTGTGAAACACAAGTGAAATGGGAAAAAACAGAGCTAAAATGGAGCCAAACAGATCAAATTAGTGGAGTTGGTGCAGGGTGGTGCAAGATACGCCATTTGACAGATAGTTGGAGCAAGATGCACCAAATTTGGTGCAAGATGCACCAAATTTGGCGCAAGATGCGCCAGAGACAACTTTTAAGGATTAAGACAATTCAGAACAAATTTTACTCAAATTTTCAATGGGACACTTGTTCTAAATACCCTTTAGAGTGTTTTAATGCATCTAGACACTGTGGAAGGCTCTTTTATGAAGGGATATGTCTCTTAGATCAATGGACACGTCTTTTGAATTCAAAAGAGTTAATTTTGGATAGAATTTTAGAGGGAATTTTAAATTCTTTTTAAAGTGAGGCAGCCTTTTATAGAAGAGAGGGAAGTCTAGGGCTTGACGAGGAGTTGGTGACATTTGTGTGTGAGTGTGTGTGTGTGTGTGTGTGGCTTGAGAGTGAGAGGAAGGCTTTGGAGAAGAGAGGATTTTCTTCTAGGGTTTTTGATACGCCTAAAATATAAAGTATGTTTAGACACATTTTTATACCTATTTTTGAGAAATTGCACTTTAATTGAATGTATTTTTTGTGTTTTCTTTCAGGTACAGATAAAAAGGTGAAAAATGTTTAAAGGAGTGAAAAAGGATCAAATTTGGAGCAAATAGGCAAAAAATGTGCAAAAGTGTTTTGACGCATATGCACCAGATCTGATGCTTAAGCACCGGTTAAACAGAGAAGGTCACGCCTAAGCGCCAGTGGCAGTTATTGGATAAGTAAATTCAGTTTTTGTGAATTTTGAAGAGGTTTTTAAGGCACCTATTGGCTTATTAGGTGGTTAAAACCACCATGGATGAATTTTTTTTGCAAAAGGATGCATCTCTTGGGGAAATACATTAAATAAAGACACATTTTGAAGAGATACCAAGACACCTTTTAGAGAATTATATAAGAAGAAAGATTGAGACTTTAAAAGGGGTCTTGGAGGTATTGGGAAAGTTTTGAAAGTTCTAAAATTGGGGAGTTAGCTAGAGAGATTTTCAGGCACCACATATTTATCCTTTTTATTTTAGTTTTATAATCAGAGTGTTGTAAAAGAGAAGTGATTCAAAGGAACTTCAAGAGTTTGGTGGAGGACTTGAGATAAGTTTTTATCTTTTGTTTTAGACTACTTTTGGTTTTAATTGAGACTTGTTGTTGGTTTCACAATGATTTCTACTTTTAAATTAAAGTGTGGTTTTATTTTCTTTATGGATTCTGAGTAGTTTTCTGTATGTTTCTTTTTAAAATGATAAGTAATTAAGTGTTGGATGGAAGTTGTGGAGTGTATTGATCTTTAATGTTGGAAGAAGTTGTGATGATTTAAATCCATGTACTTCATTTACTTATTGATTTGGCCAATCCAGCTGTTAAAATTTGTTGTGAGAACATTTAAGAACAGGGCTGGTATTGTTTTAGTCAACAATTGGAAAGAATCACATGAGGTTGTATGAATGAGAATGTAATTCATATGATTGAGTGCAAATAAATAGGGAAATATTTATTGATGGGTGTAGAGTTAGAGGACTTTAAAGTGATAGGTTAAAGCCCCCAACTTGGTTTATTGTTTTAGGTTCTGATACGAGAATGTTAGCCCCCGTGTGGAGAGAATCGAGGGAACTCTATAGTGAGAGCTAGTATCTTTCATGCCTAACCGGTCTTCAGAACTATTCAAACTTTAAATTCTTATACTTATTACGAATTCATGATAAGGGGAAAGATATTTTCATATTTAGTGTTTTTCTTTTACAAAAACTCAAGTTGTCTTTTTAAGTTTGTTTCGTTTTTGTCAAAATATTAAAATTACGAAAAATATTTAAACTTTCTTTACTGTGAAAATATCTTTAGTTTAAATAATTATCTTTTTAAAAACAGAAATTTTTCCAAAAAGTGCATATTGCAAATCTCCCCCGTGGGTTCGATATTCAGGTCTTAATCAAAAAGTCCTATATTACTTGATAACGATACGTATACTTTTATTTAGTATCACAATATATATAAATTAAAAGTTAAATTCTTATTTTTCTTTAGGATCAAGTTTTTCCAACATATATAAATTAAAAGTTAAATTCTTATTTTTCTTCACGATCAAGCTTTTTGTTTTTTTACAAAGTAAGGAAATATAAGTAATTAAAAGTTAAGTTCTTATTTTTATTTAAGATAAAGTTTTTGGTTTTGTTGTGAAATAAGGAAATATAAGTGAAAAATATAATCAGAATTATTGTTATATTGTTGNTCCCTCAACTTGGTTTATTGTTTTAGTTTTGGATACGAGATGTTAGCCCCTAGGTAAAGAGAATCGAGGAAACTCTAGAGTGAGAGGAAATATCTTTCCTGCCTAGTTGATCTTCAGAACTATTCAAACTTTAAATTAGCCAATATTCTTTATAACATCTCTTGTAAGGGTAAAGAATATTATTGCTCTTATTTGGCACAGCACAATTTGCATACTTCCACAATAGAACTCTTATACTTAGTACTGATTCATAACAAGAAGAAAGATATTTTCATTCTTAGTGCTTTTCTTCTACAAAAAATCTAGTTATCTTTTTAAATCGCTATTGTTATATAAAAATATTGAAAATACCAAAAATATTTAAATTTTCATTACCGAAAAAATCATCTCTAGTTTAGATAATGATCTTTTTATTAAAAATAGAAAGTTTGCTGCTCAATAGTGCATATTTTGTATTCTCCTTGTGGGTTCGAGATTCAGGTCTTAATAACAAAGTTCTATATTACTTGATAATGTTACATATACTTACGTAGAATCCCAATATATATAAATTAAAAGTTAAATTCATATTTTTCTTCAGGATCAAGTTTTTGGTTTTGTTTTAAAGTAAGAAAATATAAGTGAAATATAAACTGAATTATTGTTGTATTGTGCATATTAGTAGTATCCAAGGATCATCCACCATTAACTGCTATTCGTCTTCATGACGTTGTTCTTCTCTTTCTCTGGTTGTGCAATTTCTCTGATGAAATCTCTAACTTGGGTTGGGCAGGCTGTAGACTCTGGACGACGGCCTATGTTGAAGTGGTATGAATCTGATCTAGTATCTTCTTGAATGACTTGCTCCAAATTGTGTTTCATCCATCATTCTCTGAATACAGATCTATTGGAGTGATTGGCTTGGCCAAAATCACATTTACAGAATCTTTTTTAGGTTTCTTTAAATAATCTATCAGGATGGTTATAATGCCTTTTTTAAAGTTCTTCTTAAGCCAATCCTTGAAAAAGAAACGGCCCTCTATTGTATGTACCAATATCCTGTGGTAGGGGCAGAAATTGGGATAGTCTTTCTTGTCAGCTTCTTCTGGCTTCTTTGGTTTGGGCAATCTGAATTCGAGCTTCTTCATTAAGTTTCTGAACATCTTTGGCACAACCTCATCTTTGAAAGAATATACTCTCTTTTTTCATTTTTAAAGAGTTGGACCCCATCTACTCTCTGCTCAGTGTGGTGCTCCCTGGTGTGACTGATGGCTAGACCAGCCATACTACTATGTCTGTTGCTACTGAGCATGCTGCGACAACCACTGGGAACTCTGATGAGAATGTTCAGCCTGAATCTTTATTGACTGCTTTCCATTATTGACTATTGCCACTATTCCAGACTTCTTCTCAAATATTTCGGTTGTCCTGGACTTTTCTGACTTTTCTTAGGAATCCATATGTTTATCTTTCTTTTGTAGACCGATAGCTTTGCTTAGCAGCTTCTCAAAGGATTTGATGGAGAGTCCCTTAAGCATTAAAGCTACTGAACCATTGATTCTTTTGAGTAAAATCTCAGTCGCATGTCATTTTTGTAGTTGAGGTTCTTTCATGCTTAAGTTTCTTCTCCTCAAGATATAGTCCACCAGACTCTCATTAGGCTTTTGCCTTTCCACTATGAGATCTCCAATAGCAACATGATGTTGCGCTCCAGCAACTTCATGAACAACTGTTCTAACTCGGCAAATGTCTTGACTGATCTATTGGGTAGCTCGACATACCAATCAAATGATATACCTGACAGGCTAATGACAAACTTTCAGAAGAGTAAGGCTTCATTGCCTCCGGCGTTGCCACAACTGGCCAAAAATGTGCTACATTCTGTCTTGGATTTCTGATCTCGTCGAATGTCTAAAATTTTGGTGACACAAAACCTTAGGATAGGGCGTGATATCAAAATCCTCTTGGTAAGGTCTACCCTTTGAAATCAACGCACAACCCTTAGATTAGGCCAAGGCTTCCCGAACCTGTTGTTCAACCAACTGTTTAATATATTTTTTCAGTTTTACACTTGGTGGGGAAACCTTCCTTTGCTGATCATCTCTGTTAGTAGAGGAAACTTCTCTCCTTTCATTAGCGATGTCAACTATCTCTGGTTGGTTGACTTCCGAAAGAAGCTAACTACTGTGATTGGGATTGTCCATGAACTGTAGTCATGGCTGCCTTGTTGGTAGCCATTTCTNTACAAGACCAAACCGATCTCATATCCTCAGTAGTTTAAATAAACAACCCTAATACTGCAAGCAATCCATCTATTTCGAAGGGTAGACACACCACTTACTGGTAAGGCTCGATTAAATAAACTAAAGAATTTATGCATCCGTTTAAGTCTGCCAAAAAAACATTTTTTATGATGACAGAAAAGTCCCCTATTTAATAAGAAAAATTAAATATAGTTTATATCAAGTTGATTTCTTTAAAGTTTCCTATAAGGCAAATCGATATAGTTAATTAAATCTTGGATGACCAAAGTCACCTAAAAAAATCTCTATAAAAATCAGAGGATATTGCCTTCAAAATTTCAAAGGGATAGGACTTTTCAAAAGATCAAACAAAGAGGTGTGAAATGAGAATGACTGAAATTTGGATCATTTTATTTTGGAATCCAAAGGACGAAGAAATAAGGGGTGTCATGGATCATGAGGAAAAACTCGGTGACTTCCCAAGGTATCCTATCGTTCAGCTTCAATTTCGGAAAGAATGATTTAAATGTTTCATCGTGCTAGTTTTATTAATTAGGGCTTACATTTATGTGAGACGGTCACACAAACAGCCTGAAAGATGTGAGGATTTAGGTAGTGAAGAACAAAAACCTTGGAATCCTAAAACAAGTTATGGCTTAAATTGTGTAGCAGAGCCATACAAAGGCCAAAAGACAAAAATTGAGGGTTTATGTCGCACTAGGAATACATCCTTAAAATGCTATGGCTTGTTGTTTAATTCTAACGAAAGATGTGTTGTTGTTGATCTTCATGTTGTTGTATATCGCAGTTGTAGAAGGCTAACTGCAAAGTTAGCTCCAAGCTCCTCGATGATGTAATAGTCCTAAAGTCTAAGGTTTAAGGGTTTAAATGACAAGTTTAAAGTTCAATCAGTATTGGGGGGGGGGGAGGGGGGCTAAAGTTAATTNNNGGGGGGGGAGGGGGGCTAAAGTTAATTAGAGTGACACCAGTTATGATCCCACAATTCCATCATTTTGGTATCGCTACTTTCTTCTGAATTTACTTAGCTTAAAAAAGTTGTGAAACCCATGTAATCTGGGGAGATCTTGTTAGCAACCATGGGTTACCTCCTCCGAGGGACTCCAATAAATTCAAAAGGACGTTTTATGTTTTGTGACATTTCAAAGGATTTATAGTTACCATTGAAACAATTTGTTTTAGGTTTTTAAAAATGTTGATTAATTTTTGAAAAATTATTTCAATTTTTACAAGTAAAGTAAAGTGCACACCCAAGTAGTTATAATATTTTAAAGCAAAAGTAGATTGCATAAAGTAAAATGACATAAATTAAATAAAATTGTAAACGCATACCTGTCATCTTCTCAACATTCTCGCTGAAACGTTAGAACTTGCAACAGGTATATTATTATGTAGAAAATTAAATAAATTACAAGGGTAGATGAAGGTGTATCAACAGACTCCCACCTATGACTTATCGAGTCCTGAAAGATCTTAGTGGATGATTTTAGAACAAAATATAGCAAGTTCAATTTGTCATTCAAAATGTCTAAGAGATTCTAAAGTATTTGAGAGATGACCTTGAACTGCTTTAAAGATTTCTTGAAACATTTTTGAGTTCATTTTGAACTTATCATATAGTTCCTTTAATCATCCAAGGTCAAGTTAAGAGGTTACCCTGTCACTCGATGAACTTTGACATTTTGATCATTTCAAAAGCAGGATATTCAGTTGATCAGTTGATATTTTATTTAAGAGTTATGTAGGTGAAAGCCTCTGAGGCAAGTTTAAGTAATTAAAGATTTTGTACCCACCACTAAAGTTGAGCTCATAGTGTTTATAAGTATTTATCACTAATCTTACTCTCTTTTTTAAATCCCATCAAATAAGTTTAAATATCAAACATAGATCACTACCAAGCCCTTAACAATCTCATTGGGAGAAAATGGAAATTATTAACATTTCACTTTAAGTGATGTGTATCCTTATGGAAAGATCATACTTTCCTCAATTGTGGGCTTAAAATATGTAAAACATCATCCTCCTAGCTTAATCCCATCACTTTAGAGTTATTTGATTTTGATTAACTTCCAGATCATGATACTTTAGAAACTTTTAATTTTACTCTTATCATGGAAAGGTAGAAAATTGGTTTCTACCTTTTACCCGTCATATTTTAATCATCCAAGAGTATTTAGTAAGATCAAAATTACCCATTTTTTCTTTGAGTAATCCTAAAATTTAATTAAGGCACCAAAGTCTAAAATGACCATTTTACCCTCGGGGCCCTTCTATTCATAACTCATTAACCATAATTTAAATGACTTTGAAAATTTTAGAGTACCTTATTCATGGGGCAATTAAAACATCAAATTTTTATTTAATTTAAATAATTATCTTAACTTAGAAAGTAAGATTTTCAACATTAATTTATTTAATTAGTTNTGCAGTTTCTGGATCAGTTGTAAGAGGAGAGGGAAGGTAAGAGATTTCTTCTTCATTATATTTCTAGGAGAGAATTGAGTGTGATTGTAGAGAGAGAAAGTGTTTAAAGGGAACCTCTAAGGATTAGCTTGGGAAGGATTGTGAGATAAGTTGTGTTCTTTTCTTTCTTTATTTTGTAAACTTATTTTTATATATGAAATCCATGTTTTGTCGTATCATTCTCATGAATTCTGAGTAGTCTTCTTTATCCTTCTCCCTACAATGAGATTTGGTTTTGTAAAGAATTGATTTTGTTTTATATGGTTTTTAATGTCAATAATTTGTGATGATTTGAACTCCGATTTTCATTTAATTTTAGATCTGACCAATAAAAATGTTAAAATGTGTTGAGAAACACATGTTCCGAAAGGGTTATGATTTCTACAACATAGGGAGAATCACATTTGATTTCATGGGAGAGTATTTCATTCATGAGGTTGAGTGCAAATAAATAGGGACATATACTTAGTTGGATGCAGAATTGGAGATTTTAAGGTGACATATTAGAATCTTCAATTTGGTCCAGTTGATTGAAAACTAATGCGAGATTATTAGCCCTCAGGTGAGGGAGTAGTGGGAGCTTTGGAGTGACAACCAGTATGCTCCCAACCTAACCACGAAATTAGGGTTCAAACTCTAGATTAGTTAATATTCTTTATGCACTTGGAGAGGGTAAAGAATATGATTGCTCTTATTTGACACAAAACAATTTTATATATATTTAAATGATTTTAACTACTTCACTAACCATGTACTCATTGTAAAGGGAAAGGTTGTTTTCTTAAATTTGAACTCTTCATCATAAAACTTTATTTAGCCTTAGTAAATTTAACTTTGAAGTTTAGAAAACTTAGTTCTTTTAGTTACATTTCTGTTAGCATTCATTAAACCTGTTTTAACTTATCTTTCTTACTTTAATTTTTATAGTTTTAATATTATGGTTTATGTTATTATCATAAGAATTTTCATCTTCCAAACTAAGACTTGATAATAGTAGACTAAAATTAGCCTAAGGGATTTCTTACTACGCTTCTTTGTGGGATCGATACTGGGTTGTTAAAGACAGCCCTATATTACTTGAAGCGATACATGCACTTGTGTAGAACCTGTAGTGTGTGAAATATTTTATATAATTTATAAACATTTTGATTTTTCACATTAAATACTTAATATAAGTTAGGTTAAGTTTTTGTCATATTTTTGAAAGCGAAATTACTGCGTAATTTCGGGATGGGTTTAGAATTTGGCAATTTTACCGGGGATTTAAATTTACATAAAACACATAGAAAAAACAACACACACTAGGGGCACATCATTCTTTAAAATATTTTTCATAGTTTTTCTCATTTAGTTATGTATTTTTAAATGCCAAAAATGTATTTTTTTTATTCATTTTTCATTAAAATAATTATAATAAATAAAATAAAATTTGCAAAAATGAAAAGTTTTTTTCTCTGAATTCTCTGGACTTAGAGAGATCTAATAAAATATAAAAAGTGATTTTTGAAATTAAAACATATTTTCTATTTAATTAATCATTAAAATCAATCAATAATTATAATAATTAAAACATAATTTTAAAAACCATAAAATTTTGTCCAAGTGGTCCTCTGACCTAGATGAACCTCCATAAATTTTCATTTGAAAAAAAACCTTACTTTGATTAACTTAATAAATTAACATTGAAAATCCTATTTTTGAGTTAAAATAATTATATAAATTAAATAAATTTGAAAAAATCACATTTTCTCCTCTAATATCTTAATTGACCCATGAGTGGCATATAATAAAAATTTCAAAGTCATTTGAGCTATATTTGATAAGTTATGAAGTGGAGAACCCAGGCGCAAAATAGTAATTTTGGATTTTGATGTCTTAATTAAAAATTTAGAGTTAAACAAACGGTAAATGGGTATATTTTGATTATAATGAATATTTTTGGTTGTTTGAATATAATGGGTTAATACGTAGAAACCAATTTGCCACATTTTCATTATAAGCGTAAAATTATAATTTCACAAATTATTATGACTTGAGGTTAATTCCGTTGGATGATTCTAAAGTAGTGAGCTTGAGTTAGGAAGATAATAATTCACTTATTTGATGCCCCCTAATTGGCGATTAGATGATAGCATGATCCTTTAATGAGAATAGATCTCACTCAAATTAACATTTTGATTATTACAAATTTACCCATGAATTTTTTTAAGGGCTTAGTAGTGAACTAGGCTTAATCCAAGATTTTTTAATGAGGCTTACAGAAGATAATATAACTAATCATGAACATTTTGAAAACTCTACAAGTCTGACTTTAATATGGAGTTTAAAATCTCTAATGACTTTAAGTTTATCCCTCGGGGTATTCACTCACATAACTTTTAAGTAAAACATTAAGTGACTGTCTGATTATCCCACACTTCGTATAACTAAAATATCAAGGTACACTGGGCATAGAGTGCATTAATTTATTGAAACTAAATCTAAATTTGAATGATTAATCGAATGATATAATAAGATCAGATGAACTCAAAATGTTTAAAAGGATTTTAAAAGTTGTTCAAGGTCATGCCCAGAACATTTTAGAATCCTTTAGATACTTTGAAGGACAATTGAACTTATTCTTTGTTCAAGAAAATCATCAATTAAAACTTTTAAGGACCCACCAAGTTATGACCTGAGGCTCGGTATATACACCTTCAACTGGTCATCTTATTTTCTATTCTTGCAATTTATTTAAATTTCTTGCATAATTATATATATATGTCGTAAATTCTAACTTTTCAACGGGAGTGCGAGAAGATGACATGTTCACATTTACATTTTTGTAATGCAATTTGCTTTCCTTTTGCTTTACTGCATTTCATACCTGTACTTGCTTCAATCACAAAACCTTTTTCAAAATTAAAAATTACATAACCATTTTTTCAAAATTAAACAACGTTTTCAAAACAAAAATAACAAAACAACAATTTCATAACACGTCCTTTTGAATTTACAGGATTTCTTTGGATGAGGTAACCCATAGTTGCTAACGAGATCTCCCAAGTTTAAATGAGCTTAACAACTCATTTAAACTAAGTAAATTAAAAAAAAATAGTTGTACCAAAATAAGGGAATCGTGGGATCCTAACTGGTGTCGCTCTAATCAACATTAACTCTATTCCCCTTTATATTGATTAAACATACTTATCATTTAAACCTTTGAACCTTAGACTTTAGGACTGTTACTTCACCAAGGAGCTTGAAGCTAACTTCGAGGGAAACATTTTACAACAGCTATCTCTTCTTTAAAATTAAACATAAACAGCCACAAGTCATAGGATTTTGAGGTCATTTGTCTAGTGCAACATAAATCTTCATTTTATCATTAAGCATTTGCACAATCATGTTGTGCAATTTAAGCCCTAACTCATTTTAGGATTCCGAGGTTTTTGTTACTACGTAAATCCTTCTATCTTCCCGATTATTTGTATGATTATGTCAAGCAAATGTAAGCCCTAAATAATAATAATTGGCAGGATGAAATATTTGATAATATTCTTCTCAAAATTGAAATCAAACCATAGGATAGCTTGGGAAGTCATTGAGGTTCTCGTCAGAATTTGTGACAATCCCTAGTTTTCTTTCTTTGGATTCCATAACAATGTTCCAAATTTTAGCCTTTATCATTTGACACTCATTGGTCTGATCTTTAAAAAGTCAGACCCTTTGAAATTCTTGAAGACAATACTTTCTGATATAAATTCAGAGTTTTCTTAGGTGACATCGTTCATTTAAGATGTAATTAGCTATAAGGGCTTACTCTTATAGGAAACTTTAAAACCCGGCTTAAAATAAATTCTATATTATCTTTTATATTAGATAGGGGAACTTGACGGTCAACATTAATTTTCACAGACTAAACCATATGTCATAAATTCTTTGGTTTTTTAATCAAGCCTCATTAGCAAGTGATGTGTCTATTCCTCGGGGTAGATGCATCATTTTTGGTTTTGTGCTCGTTAAATTAAACTATCATCTATATGAGATCAGTTCAGTCTCGTATTTTCAAAATTAAAATAATAATTTCCAAAATTATAACATATATTGCATTAAATTAAATATTTATTTTCCCAACGAAAAGGCGATCTAAACACATTTTTGGTTTTAAACTTTAGCACTTAGTAGGATGGAGCT
The DNA here is from genome assembly GCA_002079205.1 of Phalaenopsis hybrid cultivar. Lineage (NCBI taxonomy): Eukaryota > Viridiplantae > Streptophyta > Magnoliopsida > Asparagales > Orchidaceae > Phalaenopsis > Phalaenopsis hybrid cultivar. The sequence continues at coordinate 94,186 of JXCR01127516.1, forward strand.
GATCCCGATTTCTTATTTGTAAGGATTTATGAAGTTAACACCACTACAGCGCCAAAAACTTGATCCTTGTATGAAAAGTAAGATGTGTAAAATATATATAATTATAGGCAATTAATAATGAGATTCTACTCAATTATATGTATTGTTATCAAGTAATAAAGTACTTTCTATTTAAGCCCAAAATATCAATCCCACAGGGAAGGTGTAAATTGACAATGATAAGTTTTACTATGAAATTTACAGCAAATCAAACAAAATCATTGTCACTAATTTTGAATGTTGAGATGTTATCAAAACTTAAAGTACTTAACTATTAGCAAAACAAAAATGCAAAGTTTTAAAAGTAAATACTAATTTACTAATTATGTTTATGTAATGAAGATTTCTTATGTGAAAAAGCATCCTTCCCACTACAATGAGGTTCTGGTGAAATGAGATGAGATAAATGTTTATAAATGTATTGTGCCAAATAGGAACAATTATAATTCTCTACCCTGATACAGTGCATAGAAAATCATTTGCTAATCCTAGGTTTAGTCGCTAAATCCATGGCTAGGCTAGGAGGATACCGACTCCCACTTCCCTTCACTTGAAGGCTAACTCTCGCTTTAGTTTTTAAACACTAAGACCAAATTAAGGATTTTAGTCTGTCACCCTAAAGATTCTTTAATTCTACACCCAACAAAGAATATTTCTCTATTTATTTGCACTTAATTCCATGAACAAATTTCTTCTCCATGAAAGCAAATGTGATCCTCACTCTGTTGCAGAACTCATACTCCATTTCTTGGATCATATGTTTCACAACATATTTTAACAATTCAATTGGTCAGATAAAAATGTAAATTAAGTTTAGAGTTGAAAAATCATCACAATTTATTTTTTATTTTAATATTGGCACATCATATTATCTCTTCATTTCACCATATCTCAGAGAAGGGAGAAAGATAGAGGGAACTACTCATATTTCATGAGAAAGACACAACAAAACACAAATTTTGTATATAAAAGAAAGTTCATACAACACTAATAAATAAACAAAACTTATCTGAAACTCTTTCTCAAAGCAAATCCCTTGTACCCTTTCCTTAGAAATGCAAGAAGAAGATATCGCTCACTTTTCTCCTTCTCCAACACTCTTACAGAAAGTTTCACTCTAATTCTCACCACAGATTATAAAAGAAAAATCACTAATAGACTCCAATGTGGTGGTGGAAGGAATATGGATTACAAAGAATGACAAAAATGGAGTGTGGTGGAATGTTTTGGAGCGAAAAGGAGTACATTTCCTACTAAATTTCGGCACCAAATAAAGCCCAAGGTCGGTTCTCCAAGAGGTGCCTCAAAAAACTCTTCAAAAATCGTCCAAATACATTGAACCTTCTAGAAATAGGGGCTGAATTGCCTTTGGCACCGCCGACGCTAGTTTGGCATCGTCGGCACCGAGTAAAAATTTCAGATATTTTGTTGTTCTGTGTCATTGGCTCTGCCCTTGGTGTGGTCGGCTTCGAGTACTTCTTCAAAAACATCATTTTGACTCCAAATTTCTTCTTTTTTGCTTTAAGTCCTAAAAATCAATAACTTGCAAGAAAACATCAAAATACCTTCCATTAAGGTGAAATATCACCAAAAATAAGTATAAAATATGGGTCTAAAAATACATATATTTTCCGTGTATCAAAATCCCCCAAACTTACATGTTACTTGTCCTCCAGTAACTCCTCTACTACCGAAAAATATGACTTATGGTAAAGAGTTTAACTTCTAGAATTCCATATTTAGGTTCTCTAAGCATAATAGTATAACTTAAGAAAAATTCAAAATGACTCCAGTTAATACTAAAGGTGCTAGGATATTCTGTAATTAAGTCTAAGATTTCTGATCCTCTATTTCTTTCAAGAAAAATTGCAATTTGTCATATTAAAGTCACTTAGAAAATTCATATGAAAAAGAACTTCATAAAACTTTATTAATCATTAAGCTAATACTCAAATAAAAAGTTTAGAAAATGTATCCAAGTCTTTTTCCTTAAGTTGATTCAAGTTAAGTCAATTTTTAATTAGGCATCTCCTCAAGTTTCTCCCCACATCTTTTTGCTTTTTCTTTACTTTTCAGGATTATTTTTAATCCCCTTTTTCTTTTCCTTCTTCTTCTCTCTTTTTTTATGTATGTGAGGATTACTATATATGGATAGTCGTTAATGATTTTGAACTTCACTATCCACTTCTTAAACTTAAAATTTTTTTACATTTCTTCACTTAACAAATTTATATTAACTTAAAAATTACATAAAGTTTAATTCTTTTCTTTTTACATGAATCTTTTAAGATTTTTAATACTTAAAAAAATAAATTCCTTTACTTAAAATAGAAAAACATAGTCTTATTCTTTTTTACCAAATATCTTAGTCTCTAGAATTAACCTTTATTATTGAAAATTTTTTTACTTAAATTTACTATATATTTAGAAACATAAATATAGTTATACAAAGTTAAATTTTCTTAAAAGATGTACATGAAGAACTTTAAAAATATAAGGGTGAAAGAAAGCATTAAATACATAAAGAAAATTCATACTTGATGAAGATTCTGATTTTTACAAATAAATTCTGAAATATTGCAGGTGATAATATGAAAAATTACAAGGCTTTAAACATTAAATTGCACATAATATATATAAAATTTGTTGAGAAAGAGTTAATTACAATACATATAATAAAGTGTTGAAACTAACAACAGAACTGAACTAAATTCTAAAAATGAAAACAATTTTACACAATACAACTTAACAACAGAGTCTCAACAATATCACAAAACAAAAAATACAATCACAACGTACAACACAAACAAACAAACAAACAAACAAAAATATCACCAGTCATCATCTTCTTCATCATTAACATCTAACGTCTACTACTGATATGGAGTATAAATAGGGTGAAGAGGGAACTGAACTGTATGACCACCCTTCAGGTATTTCACTAAAGCATCATCATAAGCAGCATCATATTCAAACTTCTAGCGAATTAGATCATCTGTATGAGCATTTCTTGCCTTCATATTCTACATCATATGAGTCATCCTCAAAATATCTCCCAGTTGAATCATCATCTAGTCCAATAACTCCCTGTTACTGGGGTCACTTGAAGTAGGCTCACTAGAAGTAGGGGTCCTAGAAGTAGAAGGAGTATCCCTAGCCTTACTTCCAGATCTCCAATCAACATAGGACTCATAAGTCTTAATGTTTGCAGACTCAATCGGTCTCTAAGGCTCAATCCTCTCTTCATCAGGTCTGAAATCAACTCCTGCATGCTTACAAAGTGTATAAATGAGAGCAGGGTGTGCCAATCCACCAGTGGTCTCTCCTAGAGCAATAAATCGAGTGTTCATATAAATGATAAAGCCTACATTTATATCCATCACTTGTTGAATACAGTAGTTCAGGATGGCTCTTCCTTGGTCAGTTCACTATGATGGTTTGTTGGAATCATCCTAGGAAAAATAAAATAATGTCAGGCCTTAGATACTACATTTAACATGGAAAGGGGAAAGTTGACTTTTACTCCATTCTTTATTTTCCAAGCCCGTTTCTCACTAGTTAAAAAAGAAATAACCGCATCTAAGGCTTCATTTGTGGTAGAGAATGAATGATATTGGCATCTATAAACATTTTCTAATTGATAAAACTCATTTATTTTTCTTGGAGTAAACTCCACCCTTTTTCCTCGAATAAAAACAAAATCATCAGAAGTCTCCGAAAAGTTGGCATAAAATTCCATAACTATCCCAGCTATCGCATCAGCAGTAAAATAGCTGAAGTTTTCCCACTGTCGAGCAATAATCAATCGTTCAACTTCTCCTCCCGAATTTTTGAAACCTTGATCCGGAATCACTTTCTTATTTTCTTGAAGATTATGAAATCAAGCACTAGCTTTAAAGCAAACAAACTTTTGCTCATCATATTCTATTTTTCTTTTGCTTGATTTAGTTGCCATAGGAAATCTAGAAAATTTTGATAAATATCAGAATAAATTTAAAAATTTTGGAAATCAAAATGTAAAGCACTTTAAACTTAAATCCACTAAGTAAAAGTTTTTTACCAATGCATTTTTACTTTAAAGTGTAGCTCTTACCTAGAGAAAATGAAATTTGAAGTTCCTTTGCATCTAAATTGCCTCAAATCCGCCTAAAATCAAGCCCTAGGTGTGAAAACCGAAGGTTGAAGGTGACTTTAGGGTTAAAAATGGAGGTTTTAAGGTGAAAATCTCGAATTAAAGGGGTTATTACTGCTCTCGGGTTGAAGGCACTGTCGGCGCCTATGCCAACAACGTCGGCGCTGAAGGCCCAAAATTTACTATTTTGATTTTTTCAAATTTTCAAGTTCTTTTTTTATTTACTCCAAAGTTTTTTATTATTTTTAAGCACAAATTTTTATCTAACAATAATTCACAAACAATCATTTTCACAAACAACAACAAACTAACTTTTATGTATGAAAATACTCATTTCACAAATCACACATTCACACCTATTAAGCAAACTAATTATAAATCAGCGTCGAAATCAAGCCACAATACTAAATGCTGACACAAAACTATACACATAATCAGAGTTCTTAATTTAAAGTAGCACTTTCCTTGGTGACTCTACTAATTTTCATAGTAGGGAGTAATTTTGCACAAATAAAGAAATGCCACTGCTACAAAATTAGATTAAGTGATGAAGCTGGAAAATTAATATATCATTCATCTCGTACTTCCCATATATCACTTTCATCCGTCAGAAAATTATAAACATCTTGCATCAAATCTCGCATAGGAATGAAATTTGTATAATGACAGATTGGAACATTTTCTATCACATACAATTCATTAATCCTCGCAGCAGTAAATGATATAGCATTACCTCGTACGAAGACAACTTGGGTAATTCCATGTAGATTTGCATAAAAATTCATCACTACAGGCACAACAACCGCAGCGGTAGTGTAACACATAACTTCCCATCACCTTTGTAAAATGATCTTGTCAATCGGAGCACTTGAATTGATCAATCCAAGATTAACAAATCCTCTCTCCTTGATCAATATCTTCTTCGTAATAACTTTATCATATAATCTCTGGGGGTCGAAAATAATAAACTTTCTTTTATTAAAAACTCCATACCTTTGAGTATTTCTAGAATCGGAAGCCATGAAATCCAAAAATAGGAAGTTTATAGGCATCCTAGGAAGTGTTTAGAACTTTAAAAACACCTCCTGACGGTTATTATGGAGCGAAATTTCAGAAAGGTCTGCCAAAAGTCGTAATAAACGTCAAACCGCTCTCAGTGCCGTCGACACTCCCGATTGGCACTACCGGGGCTGAGGTCTATTTTCTTGGGCACCGTCGGTGCCAGTGGCCAAAATTTTGTGACTTTCATTTTTCAATCAATTTAATTCCAATTTTTTCTCTAATACCAATATTTGACTTAATTTATAATAAATGCAACTGTGTATGATTATTATGTAATAATATATAAGACACTTATCAAACAAAATAATAATACATAGACATATATGTTTTGGTTGTCTCCCACAAAGCGCTTGGTTTAACGTCGTCAGCCCAACACACCATTTGTTTAGTTGGGTTAACTTAACATTAAAACTTCTTTAAATTGAGGTATGTTCCCTTCATAATAATGTTTCAGATGATGCCCATTAACTTTAAATACATTTCCAGTGTTAGGATCTTTAATAACAACAGTTTCATAATGATAGACTTTAATCACTTTAAGGGCCTGTTTGGCGCAGCTGCAGATTCTCAGCTTTTCAGCTGCAGCTGCGCTGCCCCTGTAAACAGCTGTAGGGAAGCAGCTGTGGGGAAGTTGACTGTCTGTTTGGTGCAGCTGTGTGAAAAATGTTGTGAGCCAGCTGTTAATGTAAAAATGACCAATCTGCCCCTGTCTGTTAAACTGTTTAAAATATTTCGATTTATTTGTATAAATATGGGCTTAATATACATAAAGTTTATAAAAAATATTATTTTTTACTTAATTAAATAAAATAAATGGTTTTCAACATTCATTTTATACATTTTAAAAAAAAAATGTAATTTTGAGCACAAATAGGTTTAAAATTTTTCTTCATCTATATATCAAAGTATATGAATATTAATCCATCTATACAAATACAAATTTACAAACATATTTTATAAGCATAAAATGTAAAATACATATATGCACCTTAAGCCACTAAGAAGTCGTTCTTTCTTACATAAAAACGTAGGAACTCATACAGTTTCTTACATCCAAAATAGCACAGAGTACAGAAATGCCACTCAACCACTGGCTAGGAGAATCAGAATGAAAAAAAACTGTAAAAATACGACCACGACGAGTAGCATAATGGTAGTGTTATTTCGAACAATGACACGTTGTAGCTCCCGTGTCTGCCCCTCGTCGTCTGGAACTCGCAAATCACTACCACCGTCATCCTCTGCATCAGAGAAACTGTCCGCCCATCGGAAAAATCTGCATTGATCGGCAATGCTTCGGGGGCATGTATAAAACTTCCGACCGTAGCTATGTGCCTGCCGTGAGGTCAAAAGTGTGGTTTGCAGGCCACAATGACAAAGCACTCGTCGGGGGGTAGCAGACATCCTGGAAGTCATTTTTTCCTGAAAAACAATGCAGTATAAAACATAATTATTACCATATTAGGTAATGAAAAAGGCTATCATCAAAATTGAAATATATAAACCGAAATAAAAAACGCAAACCCCTTCACAAATTGTGTTTACAGCAGATCTGAATCGAAGTAATCAGTCTCCAACTAATGAGGCAGTAATCTCCTCACGAAGGGCTTTCATTTCACTCGCACCTTCTCCATCTTTCGTGCAAATTGAAGCATTGTCGTTCTCCTCTGTTGGTAGAGATTGACCAATGCGGTATTCATAGGCTTCGACAGGTACTTCGTCATCATTGACCTCAACACGCTCGAAGTCAACATCAGCTCGAGTTGGATGCCGTCGAATATAGTTAGTGAGGGCCATAGTGGCTAACACTACCTGCACCTGTTTTGGAAATGGATAAGGTGGCATATCTCGTAGTATTACCCATTTCTTCTTCCAAACTCCAAAAGTCCTCTCAATAACGCCTCGTAAGGATGAATGTCTTCTATTAAAGACCTCTTTTCTGTTTCTCGTACGATTGCTGGCTCTCTGAAAATCTGGAAGATGATACCTTGTGTCAGGATAGGGTTTAAGGTACCCCCTCTGCATTGGGTAGCCAGCATCGACCAAATAGTACTTCCCTGAAAAATTAAAAACTTTAGGGGAGCACACAAAAAATAAATCTACTTGTATTAGTAAGGTACTAACCCTGTGGTGGGTGAGGAAAATTGTACTCCGGATTTCTCGTTGCAATTTTGAAGATTCTACTATCATGTGCGCTGCCCTCCCATCCAGCCATTGCAAATGTGAAACACATGTTGAAATCACAAACTGCCATGATATTTTGAGTTGTGCTCCCGGAACGGCCGATAAATGCAACTTTCTCGTTTTCCGGTACCCTGGCATGAACATGCGTTCCATCGATTGCGCCGATGCAACCCTTCACAAATAAAGTTAAATCATTTCAATATGCAACCCATTAATATTGATTTAAATTATGAATGTGTACCTTGAAATGTGGCATGTATCGGGCATCGTTGCGAATCTGTGCTGGCGTTCTCACAAACGTTGGATCTTCGGGTTTTATTATAGCTTGCGCTAAACTGACGAGGGAAGTCAAACCCACTGAGAAATACCTGCTTATTGTTTCAGATGAGTGTTGGAATCGTTCATGGCTCCCCGCATTGACTCGTTTTGTGATAAAATGTAAAGTGTTATGCCCAATACTTCACGGTCTGTTGTCTTTGAAGATCCGTGAAGTCCATGAGATGTTCGCAGATCTAATAACAGATCACTGAAAACACGCTGGGACATGCNAGCAAGCCGTTCTTGCCACCAATCCTCGGACGCATCAATTGTTCTATTCACTGGATCCCATCCTAATCCAGTGGAGC
>JXCR01127516.1:105609-140131 GCA_002079205.1 Phalaenopsis hybrid cultivar
GAAAGGGGTAAAGAACATCACAGTCGTTTTTTCCATGTGTTGAAGAAAAAATCACCGAAGTAGGAAGGATAGGAGTAGAGAAAACATCACATTCGAAAAAATCGTAAAGAACCCTCAAATCTGCGATTAGAAGAAGAAAAATGCTCGTTATACCTTAGATCTGTCGATCGCGGGGCAACGAAGCAAGAGGACGAAGGAGAGCCGCAAGGGAACTCGTTAGGGCTGAAGAGAAACGAAAGGGGTAAGCGGGACAATGGGTAAGAGGAAAGCGGGGACCGCGGCCTAATATCGTGGCCACGGATCGATCCGCTTTGCCAAATATTTGCCGCGAAACGCCGAACCAAACACCGGAATGCGGGACGAAGCGGCTGTCGCACGCCGCGCCGCGCAGCAGAAGCCGAACCAAACAGTGCCTAAATTGTCCTAACCATCTGGATTTCAATTTTCATGGAAACAATCTCAATCTTTTATTATATAATAGAACTTCTTGTCCAGGTTCAAATTTCTTCTAAATAATCTTCGAATCATGTCATATTTTCATTTTTTTCTTTATAGATTTCTGCATTATCGTATGCTTCATTTCTTATTTTCTTAAGTTCATTGAGTTCCAATAATCTTTTCTCACCAGCATCTTTTAGATTAAAATTAAATTCCTTAATAGCCCAAAATGTTTTTCTCACCAGCATCTTTTAGATTAAAATTAAATTCCTTAATAGCCCAATATGCTTTATGCATTTTCTCACCAACATCCTTTAAATTAAAATTAAATTCTTTAATAGCCTAAAATGCTTTATGTCAATTCTATTAGTAAGTGACATATTTTTCCAAATATCAGTATATATGGGGACATTTATATAGAAGTCTTATAAGCAGTTCTATATGCCCATAATGCAGTATCCAGTCTAGTAGACCAATCCAAATTATAAGGATTTACAACTTTTTCAAAAATACGTTAAATTTTATGATTTGATATCTCTGCTAGATCGCTAGTTTGAGGATGATAAATAATAGAAAATCTATGCATAATATCATATTTCTTAATTAATTTTTTGATTCTCTTATTCCTAAAATGAGATCCTCCATCAGTAATAATTACTCTCGGCATTCCATATCTTGTAAAAATATTTTTAATTAAAAATTTATAAACACTCGAGCATCACATCTGGGTACAACAATAACTTCAATTCATTTGGACATATAATCAACAACAAGTAATATATATATATATAAGTTCTCAAATTAAGGCATTAATGCTCATAAAATATAATCCCCACACATCAAAAATTTCAACTTCCAATGTGTAATTTAAAGGCATTTCATTTCTTCTAGAAATATTTTCTACTCGTTGACATCTATCCCACATTTTAATATATTCACTAACATCTTTAAAAATATTAGGCCAATAAAATCCAGCTTGCAAAATCTTGTATGCAGTTCTATTTGTTCCAAAGTGTCCTCTAAATTTAGAATCATGACATCTTTCAATTATCTGTTGAGTTTCTTCATAAACCACACATCTTCTAATAATTAGATCTTTACATTGTTTATATAAATATGGGTCATCCCAAAAATAGAATTTTGAATCATATATAAATTTCTTTAATTGTGGATTTTTCATATCAGGTGGTAAAATATCACATACAATATAATTCACTATATCAGCATACCACGGTACATCCATTTTATCGATACTATATAACTATTCATTAGAAAAATTTTCTAAAATTTCATTTGCAAAATTAGTTAATATTTCTATTTCTATCTTAGACAAATGATCAGATATTTGATTATCATTTTCCTTTCTATCAATCACGATAAAATCAAACTCTTGCAATAAAAGTATCTATCTAATTAATCTTGATTTAACATCCTTCTTTTGCATTAAGTATTTAATAGCAAAATGATATGTATGCACTATACATTTAGTTCCAATTAAATAAGGTCTAAATTTTTCAAAGGTATAAATAATAGCTAATAATTCTCTTATAGAGGATGAATAATTAATTTGAGCATCATTTAGAGTCTTACTAGCATAATATATAACTTTAAAAACTTTCTCATCTCTTTGTCCTAATACAACCCCAATAGCATAATCACTAGCATCACACATTATTTCAAATAATTTTTCCCAGTCAAGTGGTACTATTATAAGTGCAGTGACTAATTCATTCTTTAATAATTCAAATGCTTTTATGCATTCCTCATCAAAATCAAATTTCTTATCTTTTTGTAAAAGTTGGCATATCGGCTAAGTTATTCTTGAAAAATTTTTTATGTAGCGCCTGTAAAAACCAGCTTTTCTTAGAAAACCTCTCACCCCTTTAACATTAGTAGGTGGTGATAATATTTCTATAACTTGAATTTTTGCAGGATCTAACTCCATGCCTTTTTCAGAAATGTTATGCCCAAGCACAATGCCTCCTACAACATAAATTGACATTATTCCCAATTTAATACTAAGTTAACTTTTTCACATACTACCAGAACTTTTTCTAAATTATTAAGACATAACTCAAACAAAGTCCCAAATATAGAAAATCATCCATAAACACTTCCATTCCATGTTCTATAAAATTGCTAAAAATTGACACCATGCATCTTTGAAATGTTGCAGGTGTATTGCATAGTTCAAAAGGCATTCTACAAAAAGCAAATGTTCCATATGGGCTTGTAAATGTTGTTTTCTTTTGTTCCTCTAGAGCAATTAGAATTTGATGATAAGTGGTATATCCATCTAAAAGTAATAATATTTATTCCCAGCCAATCTATCCACCATTTGGTCTAGAAAGGGTAAAGGAAAGTGATCTTTTCTGGTGGCCATATTTACTTTTCTATAGTCAATACAAATTCGCCAACCCGTAACTTATCTTATTGGTATTAATTCATTTTTCTCGTTTTCTCCAACAGTCATTCCGCATTTCTTCGAAACACAGTGAACTGGGCTTACCCAAGTACTATATGGAATAGGATATATAATTCCAGCATCTAATCATATTAAAATCTCTTTTTTAACAATTTCTTTCATTAGTGGGTTTAATCTTCTCTGAGGATCAGTTTTAGGTTCATATTGTTCATCTAATAAAACTCTGTGCATACAAATTAAAGGATAAATTCCTTTATACCTGCTAAAGTCCATCCAAAAGTCTTTTTATATTTGTCCAACATTTCTATCAACATTTGTTCTTGAATTTCAGTTAGCTTAGAAGATATAATAACAGGCAATGTAGATGACTCTCTTAAAAATACATACTTTAATTGGGCAGGTAATATCTTTAATTCAAGTTCAAGTGGTTTAAAACTTGAAGGAATAAGATTTTTACTATCGTTTTCCAACAAGTTTAACTTTTCAAAATTTCCTTGAATATAATCCAAATCTTCTTCTTTAATTTCATCTTCATTCTCAAAAATTTCTCTTTGCTTAAATTCATCTTCGAATTCTTTCTTAAATTGTTCATTACTTAGATAATCAGTTACTTCCAACCTGAAACATTCATTATCTTTTTCTATTGCAGGATATTTCTTAGCTTTTGCTATATTAAATTTTACTTCTTGATCATTAACTCTCATTATTAATTCTCCTTTTTGTGCATTTATTACAATACTTCTTGTTGCAAGAAATGGTCTCCCTAAAATAATAGGAATCTCTTTATCTTCCTCCATATCCAATACTATAAAGTCTAAAGGGAAAATAAATTTATCCACTTTTACTAGTACATCCGCTATAACTCCTTTTGGATAAGTTATTGATTGATCAGCTAGCTGAAGAGTTACAGTAGTAAGGGAAATTTCTCCCGAATCTAAACGTTTAAAGATCGATAAGGGCATAAGATTGACAATCGCTCCAAAATCACATAAAGCTTTTCCATAAAACATTTCAGCAATTGCACAAGGTATAGTAAAACTACTAGGATTTATTAATTTTCAGGAAGCCTTTTCTGAATAATAGCACTACACTCTTCACTGAGTGCAACCGTCCCATGATTTGTAAATTTTCTTTTCATATTTAGTACATCCTTCATAAATTTCTCAGAAGTTGGCATTTGTTCCAAAGCTTCAACAAAAGGAATATTTATCGTTAATTTCTTAAGGATTTCCAAAAATTTTGTAAATTATTTATTTTTATTCTTCTGCTTCAGTCTTTAAGGAAACAGAGGTGATGATTTTTCAAAAGGAACCTGCGTTTGTTCATTTTCCTATTGATCATTTTCCATTTTGTTTTAGTCTTTGAGGAAACAGAGGTAATGGTTTTTCTACAGGGCTCTGTGTTTGTTCATTTTATCAGTCTTTGAGGAAACAATGGTAATGGTTTTTCTAAGGGAACATGTGTTTGTTCATTTTCATGTTGATAATTTTCCATTTCTTCCTTCTCTTTGTTAACTTCATTTTCCTTTTGGGTTCTTGTTTCAACTTCTTTTCCACTTCGTAATTGAATAACTTTAATTTACTCTTTATTTTGATCTTTTGGATTAACTTCCACAGTACTCGAAAGAATTCCAGAAAGTCTGCTACTAAGTGTAGTAGCAATATGTCCTAATTGATTTTCAATATTTCTAATAGCAACCCCTTGATTTTGTATTTTTTTTCCCATATTCAACATCACTTCATCCATCGTCAACTTCTTTTCCTTAACTTGTGGGTTAGGATTTGAGTTAATTCCTGGAGGATAATAAGGTCAAAAATTAGGATTTCCTTGATTGTTCAGATTTCTGGATGGATTCACTGAATTATTATAATTATTCCAACAAAAATTAGGGTGATTTTTCCAACCAGGGTTAAAATAGTTAGAATAGGGATTGTTATTTCAATTAGGATAATAAGGTCAAAAATTAGGATTTCCTTGATTGTTCAGATTTCCGGATGGATTCACCGGATTGTTATAATTATTCCAATTTAAATTAGGGTGATTTTTCTATCCAGGGTTAAAATAGTTAGAATAGGGATTTTTATTTCGATTATATAGCGCTTAAAGTTTCATAAGATGGTTGAGTATCAATAATCTGTCCTAGTGAATTTTCCTCTAATACTGGGGGTATTTGAGAATAGTTTACTTCTATTTGATCAATCTTTTTAGAATTAGCAGCAATTTGAGATGCCAAAATAGACATTGCATCAGAATCATGAATGCTGGCTACTCTCTTAAGATTTACCCTTTTAGAGGGTCATTAAAAATTATTAGTAGTCATTTCTTCAATTAAAGAGTATGCTTCATCAAAAGGTTTTGATATAAATGATCCACTCACAACAGCATCTACAATAGATCTTAGTGACTCTACTAATCCATTTTAAAAGGTTTAAATTATTAAACAATCTGGCAAAGCTGATGTGGACATTTTTTAAGAAGATCTTTAAATCTTTCTCAGGCTTCATATATTGATTCCCCTTCAAACTGACAAAAAGATGTAACATCATTTCTAAGCTTAGCGGTTTTCAAGGGTGGAAAATATTTAGCCAAGAATTTTTGTGCTAGCTCTTCCCAAGTTCTCATAGGTCCAGGCGCTAATGAATTTATCCAAGCCATGGCTTTATCCCTTCATGAAAAAGAAAAAAGCCTAAACCTAACAGCATCATTCGACACTCTGTCATATTTAAATGTAGCACAAATCTCAAAAAAAACTAGCAAGATTTGGATCTTCGGTAGGTGATCTTCTAAACTGATTGTATCATTTGGATAATAGAAGGTTTAAGCTCAAATGAATTAATATTAACATAAGAATTTTGAATAGACAAGTGAAGTTCATCTGCTGTCGGATTTGCGTAATCTTTTAAAGGTTTTTGTCGATTCTCATTTATTGGATTTTCTAATTTATTTGTCATTTCTTGTAAATTTTTAATGTCTCTTTGTTGGTTTTCTAATAGTACGTTCTAACTTTAAATCGTAAGGTGCTAAGCCTTCAGATCCAATATTTTGCATAAACAAATAAAGTAAGCTAAGTAAACTTCTTTTAAAACAAAACACTCATAAATAAATTTCTTTTTGGTTTTTTATATATTTTTTATTTTTTTTATTTTTATATATTTTTGTAGTATATATATATTATCTCTAACTTTCATAATTTATCAAAATTATTTAATTTACCTAAATTTAACTGTTACCTTCCCCACGCAACATCGCCAAAAACTTGATCCCGATCTTTTATATGTAAGGATTTATGAAGTTGACACCACTACAACGCCAAAAACTTGATCTTTGTATGAAAAGTAAGTTGTGTAAAATATATATAATTCTAGGCAATTATTAATGAGATTCTACACAAGTATATGTACCGTTATCAAGTCATAAACGACTTTCTATTTAAGCTCTAAATATCAATCCCACCGAGAAGGTGTAAATTAACAATGATAAGTTTTACTAGGAAATTTACAGAAATAAAAAAAATCACTTTCACTAATTTTGAATGTTGATATGTTACCAAAACTAAAGTACTTAACTATTAGCAAAACAGAAATACAAAGTTTAAAAAGTAAATACTAATCTACTAAATACGTTTATGCAATGAAGAATTCTTATGTGAAAAAGCATCCTTCCTACTATAATGAGGTTCGGGTGAAATGAGATGAGATAAATGTTTATAATATGTATTGTGCCAAATAGGAGCAATTATAATTCTCTACCCTGATACAGTACATAGAAAATCATTGACTAATCCTAGGTTAAGTCCCAAAATCTGTGGCTAAGCTAGGAGGATATCGGGTCCCACTCCAGAGCTCCCACTTCCCTTCACCTGAAGGCTAACTCTCGCTTTAGTTTTTAAATACTAAGACCGAATTGGGGATTTTAGTCTATCACCCTAAAGATTCTTCAATTCTACACCAAACAAAGAATCTTTCCCTATTTATTTACACTTAATTTCATGAACGAATTTCTCCTATATAAAATCAAATGTGATCCTCACTCTGTTGTAGAACTCATACTCCATTTCCCGGATCACATGTTTCACAAAATATTTTAACAATTCAATTGGCCAGATTAAAATGTAAATTAAGTTCAGAGCTGAAAAATCATCATAATTTATTTTATATTTTAATATTGGCACATCATATTATCTCTTCATTTCACCATATCTCAGAAGGAGAAAGATATAGGGAACTACTCAGGTTTCATAAGAAAGACAACATAACACAAATTTCATATATAAAAGAAAGTTCATACAACACTAATAAAAAAACAAAGCTTATCTGAAACTCTTTCTCAAAGCTAATCCCTTGTAGCCTTCCCTTAGAAATGCAGGAAGAAGATAGCTCTCACTTTTCTCCTTCTCCAACATGCTTACAAAAAGTTTCACACTAAATCTCACCACACAAACTCTAAACTATAAAAGAAAAATCATTAATGGACTCCAATATGGTGGTGGAATGAAGATGGATTATGAAGAATGGAGAAAATGGAGTGTGGTGGAACGTTTTGGAGCGAAAAGGAGTCCATTTCCTGATGAATTTTGGCCCCAAATAAAGCCCAATGTCGGTTCTCCAAGAGGTACCTCCAAAAACTCTTCAAAGATCTTCCAAATACATCAAACCTTCTAGAAATGGAGGCTATATATTTTTGGTGTATCAGGAGCCAAGCATGGGGAGCTCAAGAGCAGCCCCCATAAGACTCTCTAGCCGTAGGGTTAGCTCTGGGTGGCGTGGTTTTGACCAGTCTTGCACACAAACACTTGAAACCCTCACTTTCACTCACAACCTAAAATCCTACTCTAAACTTACTTAACATGATTCCCCTACTCTTTTGGAAACTCATGAGGCTGGTCCCTAAAATCCTTAGCCCTTGGCTAGGATGGCTAGGACCAACACATAGAGGATCTAAGATGGAGACTTTCCCTAGTCTCATGGCACCATAAGGGTAATTTTGTGATTAGCCTCCTCATTAAACCCTAATTTTACCCAAATTCTCAATTTTTGGCCTTTTGCCCCCTAAACTTTTCCAAAATTACCAAATTGCCCCTAGAACCCTAAATTTTCAAAAATTCCAAAATTTCTCAAATTCTCTAAAAAAATTTTCCCAATTCATTTTAAACTACTCAAACTGCACAAAACATCCCAAAATTTCCTAAATTCTCATAATACCCCCTAACTTTACCAAAATTACCAAAATGCCCCCCCTAGGGCCAAAAATTTTCAAAACATCCCAAATCTTTCTAAATATCTCCAAAACTAATCCTAGCCATCCATTGGGCCCAATCTGACCAAATTGACCAATTTTGACAAAAATTCCAATTTTACCCCTAAATGCCTAGAGTCTTCAAATCACCCCGAATTTCCATCAAATTGATTTCAAACTTCCCCAATTTCAAATTCAAATCAAATTTCATCATTTCTAAGCCCAATTCAAATAAAATTCTTGCCCATATGAACCTAATTTCAAGGACAAATCTCAAGTCTAATTCAAATGCCCCAAATTTGCCCAATTTCAAAATTCCACCAAATTAAACTTCCTAACCCATTCAATTCCACCAAACTTACTTCCTAAAATCTTCATAACATTCCTCTAGATTAAATTGAGCACTCAATTGGTTAGAGTCCAAGCCAATTCAAGCCTAAATCTAACTTTTAACCCAACCCCTAATTTTGATCCTAAAACCTAAATTAACCTAAGCCTCTTGGATATAACCCATGCTTGATCATTTATCGTCATGGTTATCCTCCTAGGATGCTGATCAAATCACTTAAGACCTTGATTAAGTGCTTTGGACAAAGGGTCCCCTAAATTAAGGAACCTTTTATCCTAATTTGGTTAAACTCTTCATCTCATGCCATCAGCCAATAAACCTTAGGACTAATCATCATTGAACTTCTCTGGCTTTGATGACCCAGCTAGCCACCACCTCTGCCCTAGCCAGCCTCTTTAGTCACCAAAAAGCTCAAAAATAAGGAAGCCACCACATCTTGGAACCCAAAATTGAGCCCATCCCTTGTGGTACTTCCACATTAGAAGCTTGTGTCGCTCAGCCCTCCACCTCAGCTTCCAAAGACCAGTCAATCATAGCCCAAGCCTCACCCCTTGGTCATGGCTATAAAATTCCCCTCTTTTAGCCATTGAAAGATATAATCCAATTCTCTGGGGTGACTCTGCCAAATTCTCACTCATAGCCACTATCTCTGGTTTTAAGCTCAAATTTTTGGGGATTTTCTGTCACTCCATAAAACTCTCCCAAACTTCAAATTAAACCACCCCTAAGCTTCCCCAAACAAAACGAGGAAGTTTCACACTAAAAGCAACATACTTTGAGCCTTCTACACCTGACTTTGACCAAGGCCGCACCACCCTTCAATTGAACTCTTGCGCAACTTCAACCCCTACTTGAAAAGACAATTGGAGGAGGTTTGCCAGCTCACAAGGAAGCTTCAAAACAAACCTAATTGATGCCTCAACTCTTGGGCAAATGTATAATCCAAAATCCTTAACAATGCTCTAAGTTTCATTGATTATGAAGTAGACTTGTATTTCATATGCATGTGACCATATAGATAAGTTCAACTTGACTAGATGAGGTTGTAGGAACAAACCACGCATGATTTAGTTGAGTGTTGAGCAAGATCTTAAGGTTTTAGAATGAATGGTTTTCATTTTAGAATAGATGGGGAAGATGGATGGATGCCGCCCATTCACGCGTAAATTGATCGAACAACGGAGGCAGCGTGAGACAGGAGAACAATTCATAAAGTGCGGGTCGCGTGGCAGCTGACGCAAAAGGCAGCGTCGAATGGGAGCGCATCGCGTGTGCTTTCAGAGCCACCGAAGATGAGTCGAATGCCACATGGATAAGTAGAAAATAGGGCTTTTTGATTTATTTAAATACCGAAACTTTAAAGATTCATAGCTTGGTGTAGAAAACTCATAAAAACAAAATAAAAATATCTTGTTGCTCAGTGAACATATGAGAAAATTATGAACCAAAAATAAAAATTATTTCATATATTTTATTTTTAATTAATTAAATACTTCATAGTGTATTTTAATTATATTTAATTAAATATTAAGTGTTGCTTGAAATTTGAAGAGCTTATTTTGCCTGTGGATAGAGATGTCCTCTGATTTTTCCAACGTTAGAGAACTTCTAACCCTAAAAACCTTAATTTTCAAATCAAGTTGACTACTTTTAAATAAAATAATTATATAAATTAAAATATAACCAAAAAATTTTAAAATTAATTTAAATAATTATGTATATTATCATAGCTAATTAAGTCATTAAAACCCATAAAAAATTAAATAAATAAAATTTAATCCAAAAAATTGTATAAATTGTTTCACAGTATAAACAATGATCATTTTAACTCTCTATAAAAATTTAAAACCAATTTGAATTGATTTAATTACTAAAGTATATTTTAAGTAAAATAGGATTTTTGCAATAAAATAATTAATTAATAAAATATAATTAGGAAAATTGTGAAAAGTTGTTTTATGTTTTCCTTGTGATAAGGGGAATCTAAGCAAAATAAAATTGATTATAAAATAAATAGTTCATTTTTGAGTTATTTTTTTAATTAAAAATAATTAAAAATTGAAAAAATAAAAAAATGTACAAAAATGTTCCTTAATGTTTTCTAATCATTTGGGACCCCTTAAAATTAATTTTATAATTTTCCTAATTTAATTATGTATTTTTAATGCTAAAAATGTTATTTACATAATTTTTCACTAAAAAATTTTTAATAAATAAAATAAAAATCATAAAAATGAAAATTTTATTTCTATGAGTTTTCTGGACTTAGAAAGATTTAATGGAAACATAAAAAGTAATTTTTTAAATTAAATTAGAATTTTCTATTTAATTAATCACTAAAATCATTAAATAAATATAATAACTAAATCACAGTTTAAAAAAACCATGAAATTTGTTTCAAGTGGTCTTCGTACCTAGATGAACCTCCAATAATTTTCGCATGAACAAAATCTTTACTTTGATTAATTAAATTAATTAACTTTGAAAATTCCTATTTTTGAGCTAAAATATTTATTTAAAATTAAATAAAAATCAGAAAATCATAATTTCTCCTATGATATTTTAATTGACCCATGAATAGGGTACAATCAAAATTTTAAAGTCATTTGAGTTCAATTTAATGAGTTTTGAAGTAGGAAGCTCTAGGGACAAAATGGTCATTTTGGAATTTTGATGCCCTAATTAAATTTTTGGTTGAGACAAAGGGTAAATGGGTAATTTCAATCATAATAAACTCTTTTGGATGTTTGAAACATAATGGGTTAAGGGGTACAAACCAACTTGTCACATTTTCCATTATGAGGGTAAAAATGTAATTTTATAAATTATGGAGGTTTGAAAGCGAGCTTAACTGGATGATACTAGGGTAGTGGGCTTAAGCTAGGAAGATAATAACTTACTCATTTGGAGCCCCCTAATTGGTGATGAAATGATAGGTGTGATCCTTTAATGAGAATTGAATTTCATTTAATTTCACATTTTAATTATTGTAAATTTACCCTAAAGATTGGATTTAAGGGCTTAATAATGAGCTAGGCTTGATATTTAAACTTTTCTAATGAGGATTAGAAAAGAGGAACATGATTAATTAATGAACAATATTAAATGTTACAAGCCCAGCTTTGATCATGGGTACAAAATCTTTAATGATTTGAGCTTGCTTTGAGGGGCACCCACTTACATAATTCTTATATAAAACATCAAGTGAATGTCTGAGTAACCAATCATGGGATAGTTAAAATGTTAAGGTTCATTGACCAGAGGTTAAATTAATTTATTAGATTTAAATTTAACCTTCGATGATATCTGAACAACATAATAAGTTCAAATGAACTTGAAATGTTTCAAAGGGTTTTAAAAGGTTGTTTAGGGTTTGCCCAGAACTTTTTATGACCTTTTAGATATTTTAAAGGACAGCTGACCTTATTATACTTTGTTCGAGAAAATCATCCATTAACACTTTTATGGAACCACCAAGTTATGCCTCGGGACTCAATAATTCACCTGAATCAATAGAAACGCTCTACAGTACTTATCTTATAATAATTGACCTAATGCTCAAGGATTTGAATCTTCTCTAAGGCATTTAAATCCTTGCGAGCAACTGGTGACATTTGTTTTTGACACATGGATCATCGGGCTTGTGTAAGTCTGAGGTTTAGGTGGCTAGGGAAATGTTGATAATGCTAATATGTGCTAAAACGAGGGATACGATGTGAAATTTAGAATAATATCTCTTACCTCAAGGTCCTTTAATAAAAGGAGAAAATAACGACTGAAGATACTATTCAACGACTCTTGAGAAAATGATTGCCCTCGATATTCTTAGGTCGCTTGCAGTCCTAGCTCAATCAAATTAATTAACATGTGGACTACACCACTTTACAAAATGTTTCAAATGAGATCTCTTTTTCATGATAAAGCAAATTTTACATGCATGAAAACTAAATCTAAAAATAAAAATTTATAAAGGTCCATGGTTAATCACTTGGATTAAGGTTAGGAGTGCCCTTCATAGATTATCAGGTTGGTAGCTCTTACTTAAGGTCAGGAAGCACATAGTCCAACTCTCAGCCCCCACCTTTACTAATGTTTTACACTCAGTCCTCATCTTCTATATGTGACTATGGGTTTTATTTTACTTGGTT
Organism: Phalaenopsis hybrid cultivar; assembly: GCA_002079205.1. Taxonomy (NCBI): domain Eukaryota; kingdom Viridiplantae; phylum Streptophyta; class Magnoliopsida; order Asparagales; family Orchidaceae; genus Phalaenopsis; species Phalaenopsis hybrid cultivar. Next base: position 118,205 of record JXCR01127516.1, read on the forward strand.
GTGTTTTCTACTACTCACTTTTTTTTTTACTTTTTCTGCACCGGATGCTTCCGTTTACTTTCCTTCAATTTATTGAAACTTCTTACAAATATATTATGTTTTATGATGATAATCATGCAGAGGTAGTAGAGGCGCATGTACACATTTATATTTTTTGTATTAAAATTTTATTTATTTACTTTGCAACATTTTATTACTTGCATTTATTTATTTTACCTTCAAAACTATACCAAACTTGAAAATTTTAAAAGAAAGACTTGTTTTAAAAATTAAAACAACATCTTTTTCAAAATAATAATAAAAAAGCATAATACAACCTTTTGAATTTACGGGAGTCTCTTGGATGAGGTAACTTACAGTTGCTAACGAGATCTCCCCAATTTAAATGAGCTTAGCAGCTTGTTTACACTAAGTAAATTCAAGAGTAAATAGTGGTACCAGCTATGGGATTCTATCTGGTGCCGCTCTAACCAACTTTAACCCCATATAATACTTGAACAATAACAAGAGAACTAAAATAATGAAACACACATGGAAAAACCTTTTGGCCCTTAGACTGCTACTAAAATGAGGAACTCGGAGCTAACTCTATGGGCAACACAATGAGAATGTACCGAAGAACAACTACAAGAAAGCAAGCAATACTACAACATCAATCTTTTCCTTAGAATTAAATAACAAGTCATAGGTAGTTCATCCAGCACGACATAAATCCTCACCTTATCTTTAGGTCTTTGCATAATCATTTTGTGCAATTTAAGCATTAACTCGCTTTAGGCTCTGAGGTCATCGTTCGTCACGATATAAATCCTCATATCTTCCAAACTATTTGTATGACTTTTTCATGCAAATGTAAGCCCTAAATAATGATAATCAGCATGATGAAATATTTAATAATATTTCTTCAAAATTGAAGCCAAACCATAGGATAGCTTGGGAATTCACTAAGTTTCTTCTTAGGATTTGTGACAACCCCTAGTTCTTCTCCCTTTAGATTTCGAAAATAAATGTTCCATATATAAGCCTTTCCCATTTGTACTCATTTATCCAACCTTGGAAGTCCTAAACTTTAAAATTATTGAAGATAATATTTTCTAATTTAATTCGCGAGTTTTCTTAGGCGATTTTGATTGTTTTGAAAGTTTACATTACCATAAGAATAAGAGAATTAAATAATGATTGTTTGCATAACAAAAAACTAAATAAATACATTAACTTTACTTCATTGATTTTCGTCCCCATTTTCTTTATTAATAGGACATTAAGAGCATTTTTCTTTTCTCCATTTCACATGTCCTCTATCTGTTAGTTGGTAATTTAAGCGAATGAATATGTCAAGTACTAGAAAACCAATAAGCGAGGAAGCTTTGTTGAATTTCTTTGGGTTTCCGGCTTCTAGAACTCCCCCCTTTGAAGATGAAAGATAAAAGAAACCTTAAAGTTTAGCCCACTCCTTAGGAAACGGCCGGGTGAAGAAGTTTGAAAAACCAATAAGAGGAAAATCGATGAGAAGAAAATGATTGGTGTCAAATAGGCAGTAAAAGTGATAAAATTAGCTAAGAAATCAACCGCAAAAATGACTCATGTGGAAGAGGCCGGGGAATTATCTGCTTTCATAACACTCCTTGTGTTGGTGGTTAGGAAAGAAAGACAAGTTTTGGCTCCTGTATCACTTTGTCTGCATCTTGTCATACCATGGATGGTGTTACGCATGTTTTGCCAACATATTTCACTCTGCTTCGCCCTCCAAATCTAAAAACTTCTTAAGTTGATGCCCCAACTTAGGTAGATGATCCACTACAATGTTTAGGCAATGAAGCTATGGAAAATGAAACTCCATTAGTAAAAGATATTCCTCCTCTTCCGTTGATCGAAGGGAATCTCCATGATGGTACTTCCACTCTTGTCGAAAATAGCTTCCATACTTCTGAAATAGAGCGCATGATTGGTAATTTAGCCTTTACTTTTCATTCAAAATTTTAATTTATCCTTGTAACAAAAACTTAAATATTGTAGAGAAAAAAATGGATATCATCGACTCTCGACTCATAGAAATGATGCGAAAAATCAAACCCGAGCACCTGGTTGGTCCTTTTACTCAAGTTGAAGCCGACGGAGTATCCACTCCACTGTCTCTTTCAATCCTAACACCCCTTTCAGTAGATCTAGATATGGAGACCAATAGTTAAAGTGAATCTCATGATTCATTAGTCTACCGCATGGATGAGAAAAAAGACTCACTTGTTCAGGCTGTCAATCTCCAGCAGGAAGCCATCGTATCGGACTTGCGAAAGGATTTGACAGTTGTGTACGATGACATGGGGGCTCTTCAGATCCAAGTTGTGGATATGGAGATTCTTTGGACCAAGGTTGTAGATATGGAAGCTCTACGAGTCTAAGACCCAGATGTGGAGGTTCTCCGTGCTAAGGTGGCAAAATGGAAGTTTTCTAGACCCAAGTTACAGATGTGGAGGTTTTTTGGGCCAAGATTGTGGATAAAGAAGTTTTTCAGGGTGAGGTAGCGGACATGGAATCTCTCCAAGCTGAGGTGGCGAGTTTAAAGGATGAACTGGAAAAATTTCAGGCACTAGTTCAATCTCTCATGTATGCATTGAAGAAGAGAAGATATAGAAATTTAAGTTTGGTGAGCGGTGTTGTACATGAGCTTGATGAACCAGGGATTAGTTTTGCTCAAAGTGGTTGACTAACTTAGATTTTAATTTTTTTTATATGTAAATAAAAATTCCCTATAATTTTGTCGTCATTGTTTTTCTTTGTTTGTATGTGGAAGTGACATCTATGACGGTCACGATGAGATGTTCCATCTTCCACAAGGAGCCTATAGAAAAATTTGAATGGATGTTGAACAAAACCTTTGCATTTTTCCCTTATGGTTGTTTTTAGGTTATTTTTACCTTTAAAACTTGATGGCTCCATTTGGCTCAATTAGATCATCTAAGAGATCAATCCTTACCGATTTTTAGGTTAGATTGTTAGATGAGACTTATTTTAATGATACAAGTTTCGTTTTAGAGCAAGTAGATGCAGATGTTTGGGCTATTGATTACCTCAATAATGATTTAATCTTTTATCGAGACCATTTTAATTGTGGGCTTTGGTTGCTCTTATGTACAAGGTTGCTCTTATGTATAAAGATCTGCTTGATTTTCAACTTCTATGGCATTATACCACCTCATGTGATGCCAAATTCAATTATTGCGGTAATGAATTATGTAATTTACTTGTGCATAAGAGGTGTTCTTTGGTCTCGCAAACTATTTTCACATATGTTCTCTCTTTAATTCAAGCCAGATGGGTACGTACTTTTTAGTACCACTCGAAAGTTCCATTTAATCAATAAAATAAGATAAAGGATTGAAAGCTCGGATTCTTGATGGATTATTGTGATGAGCGGGGTATCTTGACTAGAGCTACAGGAGGTTTGAAAAAAAAAGTGTAATAATTTGTCTTCTTAGCTGAAAGAAATGGAGCAGGTCATTCTTGGCCGATAATTGTTAGCGGTTCAATATATTGACCCCTTTACTATAAATCAGGTGTTGAACCCAATAGATTATTGCTCATTGATATAAGAGATGTGGGTTGCTTCTGATGAGGCTAAGGAAAATTGATAGCAAGTGAAGATTGAAAGACTTTCAAAAAGATATAAAAAAGAGGAAAAAGGAAAATGATTCCCTTATCAAAGAAGAAGAAGAGGAAACTAAAGAAGCTGGTCTGTCTAGGGGACAAATAGTAGGTTTGGCTTTCATTCATTTAATTTCAAAAACTTCTATTGTTATTCAAAATAAAGTCAAAGGCAAATTAATGTTGATCAAATGAATACCTACTCTGAAATTCGTATGTGATTCAAGAGATAATACAACTCCTTCCTCTTTTCCCATAAATACCAAAGATTCGTCGAGGCACCTTTTGACATAGGTCTTTCGAATGCCCTTGACTGGTTTTATCCCTTAGTACAAAAGATCTGAAGTGAACCATAGGTTGACTTTGAAGAAAGTTGTGGAAGAGGCTTGTTTTGAAGATTTTAGAGAAAGCCATGCTCGTCTAATACAACTGAGTGTAGGAAAAAGGGCAAAGTTGTTTCTCTAGACCCTTTACTTTCAGGCCTATCCAAATGCAATAAAGAGGGACATGACCAATGGTTTCCTTTGCAAAAAGATTGGCTGAAGTTTTATATGAACTCTGATTCAAGTCTCAGCCTAATTAATATTGAGAGAGATTAGTTCCCTTTGAACCCAACATCTACAGGATATACATCTACAATCGTGGATGTCCTTTGGTTAGTGGGTTTAGACAAGCAACCCGCTGAACTCCATCCAATGGAATTGTGTCAACTGCCCCACCATTTCCAACTTTTGAATTATGCTTCTATTTATTGTTTGACTTCCATTTACATCTCTATGAGGGAGAGGCTATCCAAGTTTGAGGAGAAGGCTATAAAATATCAAGAAAGGGTGGCTAGCTATAATGAGGGCAGTTGAGCCAGAGGCCTATCTAAAGGACGCTTAGGTAGAGTTAGAACTTGCATTTGAATGGATTTCTGCTACCCAAGAGGAAAATACTATATTGTTGGAACAAATATCTACTCTGACAACCTTCAAAGAACTTCTCACCACATAAGTGGAATACTTGGAGGCAGGTCGTAAGATAGCGGTTGATGAGTTTGCTAGAGTGGGAATGGTAGATCCTAAATACCCTAGTCTTGATGAATTCAAGAAACTCTATGATGTTCCTTCTGCTTTCAAACGTTGTGAGGAATCTGGGGGTAATAATGTGGTGGATAGTGGGTCACCTAACACTCGACCCAAAGATCCATAGACCAGGTCTCTCTTTCTTTATTTTTTTAAGTGCTTGGATTTTGTATTGACATTCATCGAATGAAATATGAAATTGTTGACCTCAATTTTGGTTGAGATCTAGTTTCTTCCTTAGAAGCCTAAGCTCTAGCTATAGGATTTTCCTGATTGACTATAAAGAACTAGTGATGGAACCCTCACCAATAGAAATTCTAAATGTTTCTTGGCTCTTCCTAGAGTTCCACATGTTGATTCTAACCTCTAGCATCTAGTAGGTGGAGCCAACCTGGGGGAGCTCAAGATGAGTTCCCATGGGACTGTTTGGCCTAAGGGTTAGCCATGAGTGGTATGGTCTTGGTCAGGTCTACACATATACACACAATGAACCTTTCACATTCACTCACTACCTAAATCCTGAAACAAATTTGCTTAACCTGGTCCTTGCTTTTCTTGGAAACTCATGTGGGTGGTCCCTTGAACCATTAGGGGCTGCTAAGGTTTGGCTAAGACTAGAACATGGAGGATCCAAAATGAGGCTCCCTAGGTCTCATGACACCATAAGGGTGATTTTATGATTCACCAATTGGGTCCTAGGGTTGACCAATTGACCAAGATTCACCAATTGAGTCCTAGGGCTGACCAATTGGATCATAGATTGGTCATTAGTCCCATGGATTGACCAAGTTGGTATGCGGTTAATCAATTGGGTTTAGTTGACCAAATGGTCAATGTGGTGATCATTGGGTTCAAGGTTGACTAGATGGTCAATGTGGTGACCATTAGGCCCGAGGTTGACCAAATGATCAATGTGGTAAACAAATGAAGGTTTATCATAATTGATTTGATTAGTGGGGTGTTATCATATATCAGGTTCAAAAGGGGCACATTAGGGACTTGTTTTAATTTTCAGGGTTTTGAGGATCCTTGATGGGTTCAAGAAGTCAATGTTAGTAGACTTCTTCCCTAAGATGGATTGATGATCATAGTAATCTTAGGGTTTATAGAAGAATCCCAAGATCATGAGTTGATTTTGGTGACTCAGGATATGTCTTGATTATGGGTGTTGATTTAGAATAGATCCAAATAAAAGTGAGGTAAACAAGAATTAAATTGATTTAACCAAACTTCTTTAAGCACTCGGGAGAAGTTAAGGAATAAAATTGTTCCTATTTATCACTAGCCACAGTTTCACTTCAAAGTATTCCATTCCTACCCATTACTTATATCATTAAAAGGGGGAAGGGGTAGTTTTACATTTTGTTAATCACCAATTCAAGTAAGTTAAGTGGGGTTTCTGAAAAATTTAACATTTACAATTGATCACAACTCTGTAGTATTAGTTTGTAGATCTTCAACCTAATAAAAGTTCCAAGCTAAGAACTAGTTTTAGTAGACTAGCATGTGTCATAAAAGGTTAACCCCTCACTCTCTATGGGATCGATATTCCAGAATCAAAATTTTTATATTACTGATACGACATGTATACTTGCTTGAAAGCCCATTGTGTAAGTGCATCTGAATCGTGAGGGTATCAATTTTTCAAAAAGGTATGTTTTTTATGTTGATTCTCCTTTCCATCAATTTTTTTTCTCGTCATTTTTCATGAGCATTAAACTTTAAGTTCATACTACCATGGTTTTCAATTTAACTGAAAAGCACTTGATTGTGCATCTTGCATGCATCTTTCTTTATCTTGTCCTCTTCTGAGGAAGCTTGACATAATATAAGTTTTTGTTATGGTTTTGTTCCTTATGCATAACTTTTTGACATGTTTTATGAATCACTTGTGTTTGTTTATGCATGTGGGGCTTTAATTTTTCTAAGTATAACCATATTTCCTACTATATCATTATGGTCTAACTCTCATGAGTATGCATGTCAGTGATAGTACCCATATGACCCTTTGTATAACCTATGGTAATAATAAGAAAATGGGCATTACTTAATCGATTTTCTGAACAAGTAACGTGAGTTACCATATTATTACTAGATCTCATAGGATTGTACCAAGCATAAGGCTGAGTTAATATTTGTCACTAATCTCTATGAGGGTTAGTTCACTCAAATGTTCGAGATGAGGCCAACTTGGTGAACTCGTCAAGACCTTATAAGAAGATCCAGCTCACAGACTTCCATGTCTTGCATGTAGATATATGAATAGGGAATACCTTTTAACTCTTTCGTAGAATTAGGTTTAAGGTGCAGTTAAGGATTTTTTTGCACAATAATTGTTCATTGTCTTGTGCTAACTAATATACACTTTGTGTGTCATTTGCATATTTTGCTCAGTTTGAGATTTGGAAACTAGTGTATTAGGATGGATTTATTCTTAATGGGTGTCATATGATACGAGGATGAGCTTAATAATACTTTTAACTAATACATTTTTTTGTAGGTGCATTTTGGTTTTCCGCCTATCAGATACACCCTTTATACGTTGCATGTGAGAACCCATACAGACTTTAATTTTATAGGTTGAGTTTTTTTTTTAAAATTTTCTCCATGTATTTTCTTAGTCCTTTGGGAATGTCTTTACAAGAAGTATGGTACAAACATGAGTCTTGGAATTCAGAGAAAGTAATGTGTGGAGAGGGTCAAGAACTATTTTATCAGGCCATGTACCTTAGCTCTAAATTGATACATTTTTTTATAAATTTTTAGGATCGGGTATGTATATGTGAAGCCTAATTGCTCTTATCTTCTGGGATTATAATCGACCCAATGATACCCGACTTCTTATTCATTTGTATCAACTATTTCTTTTACTGTATTTTGTATGTGCTAACTCATTTCCTTATTTATGTGGTTTGTCTAGATACAATCATAATTAGGCTATTTAAGATAAAATCTTTGTTATAAAAAATAATCTTAAAAAAATTATTTTAATAAAATTTAGGACTAAAATATTTAATATTTAAAAATATATCACTTTATTTCCTATTTTTCACTATCATGCATGGCCTTTGAGTTACTTTTAAAATAATCATAAAATGCATGAATATATCCCCCCTTTCATATTAATTAGGCCTCCACGATTATGATGTATTAGATCACTATTTTCATGCTTCTTAGCACGAGGAAGGTAATCTTGTTTTCCAATTTGACTAGCTTGACATATATTATATATAATTAAGTGATTATCTAGTAAGGTATATTGTGTTAGTGGCTCTACCATTCCAAACAGGGTTATAAGTCCTTTGTGAGGAGCTTAGTTTTGTAATTAAGTTGTTAGTTTCTCTTCCTTATTTGCATAGGTTTCTTGTCCATCTCCTTAGAAGGTATAATCTCTATTCCACCCTTTTCGTCCAATTATAGTCTTAAGAACTTAGAGATTTCTTTCATTTGACTTTGGATCTAATAGAACGCTGATACTTTAAAAATGTATTATTTTTCATGCTTTATTTTGTAATGATATTGCACTTTAAATGTATTTTTTTTTGTATTTTTGGTTTTAGGTACATCAAATTGAAGAATTTGGAGTGATTGGAGCAAAAGGAACAAAAATGGACCAAAATGGAGCAAATTAGAGGAAATCAGGTCAAATCCGGGCACACTAGAGCCAAGCGGACCTAAACCAAACACTTAAGTGCCTATTCTCGGTGCTTAAGTACCCAAAATGGTGCTTAGGTGCCACCCAGATAAAGAGGAGGGCGCTTAACCCAAAAATGGCACTTAAGCGTCAAAGACGGTTTTCAACAGATCTTCTAGAATATACATCAGATTTTGATGATTTTTGAATTGTTGCTTCATGCATCTCTTGGGGAATTTGTTGGAAATGAGAAAAGGGACTTTATAGAAGAATTTTGGTTAGTTATATGGAGTTTTGAAGAGGCCCTTCAGGCACCATTTTGAAGGTTCAATGAATCTGGACAGTTTTGAAGAGACACTTAAGAATATCTTGGGAAATTATAATTAAGGCTTGAAAATATTTTTAAAATAACTCTTGAACTCTTAAATCAAGAAGAAGAGGATAAGAAAACTTGTAGAAGAAGAAGAAGGCTTGGGCGTGAGCCCCAAGTAGGGCGACAAGGTGAGAGAGAAAGAGAGAGTGAGTGAGAGATTTCTTCTTTTCATTTCACTTTGTTCTTGGAGAGGATTGTAAGGGGATTTCTTTTACTATATAAGGAGAGTTTGATTTCCATCAGATATAAGTATTTTCATTTTATTTTAATTTGAATATAGCACTTTGTTTGTATGGTTTTAAAGTCTAGTTCAATGAAAAGCTCTTATTGTTTCTCCATGTGTAGTGAGTTGTTTTCCTTACTCTTCCCTCTTGTAATGAATTAGTATGCATGTGTAGGATATATAATTGTGTAGAGTGAGAATATATTGTGATGATTTTACTTTGTTCTTCATTTACATGTAAACTTGATCAACTTGCATGTTAAAATTTGTTGTGAGAACATGTAAGATCCGATATGGTGTTGTCTTAATCAATTGTGGTAGATTCACATGAGATTATATGGATGATAATGTAGTCCATAAGTTGAGTGCAAATAAATAGAGAAATAATCTTTAATGGGTGTAGATTTAGAGAACTTTAGAGTGACAGTTTGGTCTATTGTTTTAGGTTTTGATGCGAGATGTTAGCCTCCAGGTGGAGAGATAAGAGGGAACTCTAGGGTGAGATCTAGTATCTTCCCTGCCTAGTCGTTCTTCACAACAATTCAAACTTTAGATTAACCAATATTCTTTATAGCATCTCTAGTAAGGGTAAATAATATAGTTACTCCTTTTTGTCATAATCTCTCTCACTACTTGTTTTACTTTTACACGTGTCACTAATTTCATTGCGTGAGGAAAGTTACTTTTAATATACTAAACCCTACTTTTAGATTTTCACTAAGTACGTTAGTTTAAAAGTAGAAATAGTACTGTAATGATAATTGTAGGAAATAATCAAAATCAAAATTTTATCAACCTTCCAAGCTAGGGTGTGTTATTATAAACTAGTACTTCTTTTGAAAGCCACTGTGATTAACATCGATCTCCGTGAGATCGATATTTGAGGCTTAATTAGAAAAACTTTTATTACTTGATAGAGATATGTATACTTGCATAGAATCCCTACAAATATAATTGAAATCTAACTTTGCTTAGGATCAAGTTTGGGATCAAGTTTTTGGTTCCACTATCAGGGATTAAAATCTTCAAGTAGTGGTGTCAACTTCATAAATTCTTACATATAAAAAATATCGGGGTCAATTTTTTGGCGCCGTTGTCGGGGATTGCAATGGTTGAACTTGAATTTTAGGAGAATTTTAGTTGAAGTAATTAGGTTAGACTTGAAAAACTGTAGTGTCATAAATAGTGTTTTTGTATGAAAAGTGTTTGTTTTTTGTATGAAAAAGTGTTGTGAAAATTTGGTTGTGTCAAAAACATGGTGTTTGTGAAAATGTTTTATTGTGTTGAATATATTTTTTTATTTTATTTGTTTAATTATTAGTTTATTATTTGTGTTGCATATGCAAAACAAAGGGTTTGTAAGACTTGTGCCTTATAATCCCGAGTTAGAAAAAAAATCAAAAAACATGAAGGATTTGAAAAACTAGAAATGGAAATGGAAAACATTCAAAATAATAACTTGAAAAATCATCATAAATCATTGAGGGAGTATAGAAATCCTACGACAGATGAAATTCACTCAACTATACAAACCCCTATCGTAGAAGCTGACTCGTTTGAACTAAATCCTGCGATTATCCAACTGGTGTATAACAACCAATTTGGGGGAACTCCTTTGGAGGATTCCTATTTACACTTATCAACTTTTTTAGAACTTTGTGCTACATTTCCTTATAACGGCATGTCAGACGATGTTTTTAGACTAAGGATTTTTCCTTTCTCACTAAGGGATAAGGATAAAATGTTGTTATATTCATTAGCACCTGGCTCTATTAAAAATTGGGAGGACTTAACTCAAAAATTCCTAACTAAGTATTTTCCACATTCAAGGACTACTAAACTTAGAAACAATATTATCACATTTTGTCAGTATGAAGGGGAATCAATATACAAAGCCTATGATAGATTTAAGGAACTCCTAAGAAAGTGTCCACACCATGCTCTGCCTAATTGGTTAATCATTCAAACTTTTTTACATAGGGTTAGTAGGATCCCTTAGGTCTATAATTGACGCTGCGCTGGTGAATCATTAATGTCAAAATCATTTGATGAAGCGTATGCATTAATTGAAGAAATGGCTACAAATGAATTTCAATGGCCCTCTTCAAGGGTAAATCCTCAAAAGAGGCCAGTGTTCATGATACAGATGCAATTACAATTCTTGCATCTCAGGTTGCTGCAATATCAAGGAAGTTGATCCAATTTGGAATGAACCAACCTCAATTTACTCCAGTAAGTGAGGAAAGTTCATTAGGTCATATGATTGATTCTAACTTATCATACGAAACTTTGAATACCATAAAATCTCCATATTCTAACTTTTACAAGCCAGGTTGGAAGAATCATCCTAATGTTAACCAATATCATACTACTTGGGCTGGAAACCAGCAATTGGAAAATAATCATGCAAATCCTAATGGAAGTTGGAATAATCAGAGGAACACAAACTATAGACCTTCGTAGCCAACAAACTCTAATAATGATCAACAATTTGAGGGTAAGAAGATGTCTATAGAAGAAGTGGTATTACAAATGGGAAACCAGTTGCAAGGTCAAATTGATGTGATTAGAAACATATAGAATCAATTGGAATAAATTGTTAATTTACTTAGAAATAGATTTTAAGGAACACTTCCTAGCAACGCTAAGATCAACCCTAAAGAGAAGATGTTGTCCAATTAAGAAGTAAAAGAGAGATAGAGGATGTGGTTAGAAAAGAGAAAGAAGTTGTGAGAGAATAAAGGAAACTAAAAGACCTAAAGAACATGTTTCTAAGGATATGGAAAATGTAAAATCTCCAACTAACATCAATTTAGAAATACCACCACCTCCATTTCTTCAAAGACTTAGACAACATGAGTTGAATAAACAATTTTCAAAATTCATGGAAGTACTTGAGAAGTTAACGATAAATTTTCATTTCGCTGAAGCTTTGGAACAGATGTCAAGTTATGTAAAGTTTATGAAGGAGATATTAAACAAGAAAAAGAAATTTGGAGAATACGAGATAGTTGCACTAAGTGAGGTGTGTAGCACTACACTTCAGAAAAAGTGTCCTAAGATACTTAAGGATCCTTCTAGCTTAACAATTCCTTGTGTATTTGGAGAAAGTTTATGTGGAAAAGCTTTATGTGATTTAGGATCGAGCATTAATGTGATGCCTCTATCTATATTTAAAAGGTTAGGTTTAGCAGATATTTCTCTCACTAATGTAACCCTTCAGTTAGCTGATCGATCTATCTTTTATCCAAAAGGGGATATAGAAGATGTGCTTGTTAAAGTGGATAAATTTATCATTCCTATGGACTTTATTGTATTATATATAGAGGAAGATAAAGAAAATCTAATTATTTTGGGGAGACCTTTCCTTGTTACTGGACAAGCTATGATAGATGCACAAAAAAAAAGAGTTGACTATGAATATTAATGACAATGTAGCCACTTTTGATGTGTCAAAGACTATGAAATATCCAGCTGAGAGAAAATATGATGATTGTTTTTGGGTGGATGAAATTGATTATCTAAGTAAAGACCACTTTCAAGAAAGTTTTGAGAGTAAGCTAACACATGAGATCGAAATGGACTGTCATGATGAGTTGAAAATGTTGTTTAAAGAATACTGTATATATGTTTAGGAGAGGTGTGAAATGATGGACGTTACTGATAATAATAAAATTTTAATTCCATCTGTTTAAAAATTTCATGAGCTTAAGATTAATGTACCCCATACAAATTTAATGCCAACCTAAGGGAATTCATCTACACCACAAGTCTATATCTTCAAATTTGACTCAATCGCAAGAAGAACCTGAATTGAATGATGAAATCAGTAAAAGTTCTCCTAAGAAAGAGTTATTCAAAATCACTGAATGGCATAATCCATGGTATACAGACAAAATGAATGAGATTCTGATGTTGGGGCAACCAAGGTAAACATTGCATACATCAGGTCGTCGGTGTTAGTTCAAGCACTTCATGGGAGTTAACCCATGGTTATCTTTGTTATTTGTTTAGTGTGATTGTTTTTATGTTAGATTGTATAATGTTGAACTGTTGTAATTTGATCCATGTTTGATGTGTAAGAGTAGATTGGACTAATATTGTGAGGAAATTCCTTCATCATGACTAGATTTGTATATGATTTCTAATAGTAGCAGGTTGACGAGTCTGCTGCGACTTAGCTCTGAACCAGAGCTGAGCATTACCTTGAAGCATGTAGAATTTGGACTTGGACCACTCCATGTCAACTCTATTACTTCTTTTATCTGACTTTCTCTTCACTGAGTAAGGTCATGAACTTACTAAGTGAACAACATCTGGATGAACCGCACTATTTTTATTTACCATATTGTGTATACCTTAGACTTAGAGTAACCCAGTAATTGGTAACACATGAGGGAATTCTGGTGATAACCATATAAAGTTTTATAATACACCCACATTAGTAGTGTAGTTTCTTCCATTAGAAATTGAAAGTAAGGAGGAGGGGAAATGTGAGTAGAAGGAAGATCAAATTAACCTCAGTTGTTGTTTGTTTATGAATTTGTGTGTCTATGTTTGTGAGCCAAGTTGAATGAGTCATTGGAGATGATAAAACTTATCTTAATATTTTAAACTTGTTAGCATCTAGCAGTTTCTTTACAAAGTTTAAAATGTGTTCCTATTTAATCTTCAGTTTGTTCTTGTTCTACTATTTAATATTCCTTTATAGTTTTATGTCAAGCATGTTTAGGCTAGATTTACTTTCTACTACAATATTCTACCATGTGTTATTTGTTGATATTTTTGTAGGATGTGTAGTAAATTATAAAAGTGATTTTTCCCTGCCGCTTATTTTTGTACTTCATTGTTATACATGTTTAAGCTTAAGTTTGGGAGAAAAGAAAAATGTTTCAAATTTAAACCTTACTTTTATTAAAAAATACTACAACTAAATTTTGTATTTTATTTCTAATGATTATTGTTATGTGGAGTCACCTTAAAGATGTTATAATTTTAAGTATAGAAAGGGAGTAGGAAAACTTAGTTGATATTTTTAGTGAAAATGGTGAACCTAGAGTTAAGAATATTTAGCAGAGAGCTTAGGAAAATGAATAACTATCTTTAGTATGAAAAATTGTATTTTTAAAAAAATCAAGGATTCTTAGAACTTTTATTTTCAAATATTTAAGGCTCTTCTAGAAAGTATTTAAAAAAAATAATACATCTTTTCAAGTGAAGGAAAGTAATATGTTTTAACTTTAGAGGAGGATAGTTAAATTCAAAAATATTTAAGGAATTCTCTAGATATAGTAATCCTAACATACAAAAAAAATAATATATCAGAAAGATCCTGAAAAAAAAGAGAAAAAAGATGCGAAAAAAAGAAGAAAAAAAAAAGAATAAAGTGAGGAAAAGCTTGAGGTGAGGTCCTAATCAAAAATTGGTTTCACTTGAGTCTTTCTAGAGTAAAGAGCTTAGAACAATCCTAAGCTTGATTTTTATACTTATATTTGTAAAAATTATTTTTGAGAGAGTTTTTAAGTTTATATAGTAAAGTTCACAGGATCCGAAGTTTGAAAATTTTACATATATTTCTGAATTAGATAGAAAAACAAATTTCCAAGTTTGATGATATCTATTTTAAACCCAGGGCTAGTCTGATTCATTGAAATTTCTTCTAATTTGAACTATCACAATTTTAGAACAAAATTTTGGTAATTCTAAATGATGACCCAATAGCTCTAATCTACATAAATTATTTTAAAAATGTAATATTGCTTGAGGACAAGTAGTGTTTAAGTTTGGGGGATTTTGATATGCCTAAACATGTACTACTTTTCATGCTTTATTTTATAATGATATTACACTTTAAAGGTATACTTTATTATTTTTTAGTTGTAGGTACATCACATTGAAGAATTTGGAGTGATTGGAGCAAAAGGAACAAAAATGGACCAAAACGGAGCAAAACTGACAAATCAGGTCGAATCAGGGCACACCGGAGCCATGGGGGTCAAAACCAGAAACTTAAGTGTCTTTGCCCAGCGCTTAAGCACCCAAATATTAAGTGTCACTAGACAGAGAGGGCGGTGCTTAAGCGCCCAAAAATCGGCGCTCAGGCGCTGGTGATGGTTTTTAACATATCTTCTAGAATATACGTCAGATTTGGACAATTTTTGAAGCGGTGATTCGTGCATCTCTTGAGGAATTCATTGAAAATGAGAAAATGGACTTTTTAGAAGAATTTTGGGTTGTTATATGGAGTTATGAAGAGTCACTTGAGGCACCATTTGAAAGATTCATTAAATTTGGACATTTTTGAAGAGACAAGCATCTCTTGGGAAATTATAAAAAAAGCTTGAAAATACTTTTAAAATAACTCTTGGACTCTTGAATTAATTAAAAGAGGAGAAGAAGACTTGGATAAGAAGAATAAGGCTTGGGTGTGAGCCCCAAGTGGGGCGACAAGGTGAGAGAGAAAGAGAGAGAGAGAGATTTCTTCTTTTCTTTTCACTTTGTTCTTGGAGAGGATTGTAACGAGATTTCTTTTGCTATACAAGGAGAGTTTCATTTACATTAGAGATAAATATTTTCATTGTATTTTGATTTGAATTTATTACTTTGTATGGTTTCAAAGTCTTGTTTAATGAAAAGTTTTTATTGTTTCTCCATGTGTAGTGAGTTATTTTCTTTACTCTTCCCTCTTATAATGAATTAGTGTGCATGTGTAGGATATAGAATTGTGTAAAGTGAGAATATATTGTGATGAATTTACTTTATTTTTCATTTACATGTAAACTTGATCAACTTGCATGTTAAAATCTATTGTGAGAACATGTAAGATCCGGGAAGGTGTTGTCTCAATCAACTGTGATAGAATCACATGAGATTGTATGGATGAGAATGTGGAGTGCAAATAAATAGGAAAATAATCTCTAATTGGTGTATAATTAGAGGACTTTAGAGTGACAGGCTAAAGCCCCATAATTTTGTCTATTGTTTTAGGTTTTGATGTGAGATGTTAGCCTCCAGGTGCAGGGATAAGAGAGAACTCTAGAGTGAGAGCTAGTATCTTCCCTGCCTAGCCCGCCTTCAGAACTATTCAAACTTTAGATTAAACAATGTTCTTTATAGCATCTCTAGTAAGGGTAAAGAATATAATTACTCCTATTTGTCATAATCTCTCTCACTACTTGTTTTATTTTTACACATGTCACTATTTTCATTGCATGAGGAAGGGTACTTTCATAGTGATAATTGTAGGATATAATCAAAAATAATATTTTATCAACCTTCCAAGCTAGAGTGTGTTATTCTAGAAAGCTGTCGTGATTAACCTCGTTCTTCGTGGGATCGCTATTTGGGGTTTAATCAGAAAGTTCTATATTACTTGATAACGATACATATACTTGTGTAGAATCCCTACTATTTAAAAATATAATTGAAATCTTACTTCGCTTGAGATCAAGCTTGCGATCAAGTTTTTGGTGTCATTACCGCTGATTTAAATCTTCAAGTAGTGGTGTCAACTTCATAATTTCTTCATATAAGAAATAACGGGATCAAACGCTTTAGTCGATAAAACACATGGGTTACTGATAAAGTGATCTCCAGCTAGGTGGGTTGAATACCTTCACATCTTAGTAGATCTGGTATCTCAATAATTTGTGAGGATGAGCCATGGAGCGCTGACCAGGCTATGTCTACATGTCTAGGTTCTTATTTAACTTGCATGTTGATCTACCCTTTTGGGCACAATTGTTTCCTTTATCAAGACTTTTGTAGGTGTGTACTATAAGCCATTTTTAACTCAGTGATTTCTACCCACCAGCTATAGTTATTCACCCTTCGCTTGGGGTCCTAGTTCACCTTGATGACGAGAAACTTTCCCTTATTAGAACCACAGAAAATCTCTTTGGTTGTCAATATTTTCAGGACTATTTAGTGCAAGCACAATGCCTTCTATCGTGAGTTTTCTTTAGTATTCCTCACGATGTAATTGACCATGAGGATACGTCATAATGAGAGTGCTTCTTGAAAAAAGTATAAAATAAATTTAATTTCATATTCTAATTTAGTTACAAGATTTTCTTACAGGATCTTTCTCATATATTCTCTTGGGTCAAACATTATCTGATTTATTATGGATCACTCTTGTCTGGTTTATCTTACGAGGATTTTTCTATATGAACAACTTAGTAGCCACTATTTTTTTTTTTTAGTTTTTTTGTCCCCTTTAGATCTATCTTTTCTTCATTTGCTTCTCCATGCATGGGCGACCTACAAAGGGGGGATTTGAAGAAGGCAAATGTTAAGAATGTTGTTTCAGTTGGAACAAATAAAGTGGGATACGAACATCAATGCTTGATATCACATGGTTAACACTCAGGCTCGTGATCGACGGCTCAAAGCTGGGAATAAATGTCCCAAACACCTAAGATCTAACTTGAGAAAAAGATCGAAGGGGCATGATTCTTCCCAAAAGTGCTACCCTTTCAAATGTTATTGTAAGAAGCCATTTCTTACAAGGTCTCGCCTGGGGCTTTTGGCATGATTCTTTTTCTTTAAATGATATAATGTGTCTTTCCAGAATCTAAAGCTCCCTTGATTCCCATTACTTCATTAAGAAATCTCTAACAATTTTCTTAAGGGATTCTCAACGGGTTCAACAATTTCCATTTGAGTTTAACATTTTTATTTTCAACCTAATTCAAAGTAAAATCTAAATAATCTTTAATCTCAATCTTTGGGTGTTTGGCATGTAAAATACATTAGTCGTGATATGCGCAAAAATAACTTTTTTTTCGGACTAAATCAATTAATGTAATGTCAATTCTGCTTCAATCATTGGACACGTGTCTGGCTGCTTAACACCATTCCAAATTTTCAACGGGTTAATCGGCGGATCAGCTTGACCTGCCCGCACTTGGACGTAACATTTCCCCATNTAAAATTAATATTTTATCAACCCTCCAAGCTAGAGTGTGTTATTCTAGACTAGAACTTCTCTTGAAAGCCGTCGTGATTAACCTCGATCTCCGTAGGATCAATATTCGGGGTTTAATCAGAAAGCTCTATATTACTTGATAATGATACATATACTTGCGTAGAATCCCTACTATTTAAAAATATAATTGAAATCTTACTTCACTTCAGATCAAGCTTGGGATCAAGTTTTTGGTGCCATTACCGCTGATTTAAATTTTCAAGTAGTGGTGTCAATTTCATACATTCTACATATAAGAAATATCGGGATCAAACGCTTTAGTCGATAAAACACATGGGTTACTGATAAAGTGATCTCCAGCTAGGTGGGTTGAATACCTTCACATCTTAGTAGATCTGGTATCTCAATAATTTGTGAGGATGAGCCATGGAGCCCTGACCAGGCTATGTCTACATGTCTAGGTTCTTATTTGACTTGCATGTTGATCTACCCCTTTGGGCACAATCGTTCCCTTTATCAAGACTTTTGTAGGTGTGTACTGTAAGCCATTTTTAACTCAGTGATTTCTACCCACCAGCTATAGTTATTCACCCTCCGCTTGGTGTCCTAGTTCACCTTGATGACGAGAAACTTTCCCTTATTAGAACCATAGAAAATCTCTTTGGTTGTCAATATTTTCAGGACTATTTAGTGCAAGCACAATGCCTTCTATCGTGAGTTTTCTTTAGTATTCCTCACGATGTAATTGACCATGAGGATACGTCATAATGAGAGTGCTTCTTGAAAAAAGAATAAAATAAATTTAATTTTATATTCTAATTTAGTTACAAGATTTTTTTACAGGATCTTTCTCATATATTCTCTTGGGTCAAACATTATTTGATTTACTATGGATCACTCTTGTCTGGTTTATCTTATGAGGATTTTTCTATATGAACAACTTAGTAACCACTTTTTTTTTTTTTTAGTTTTTTTTTCCCTTTTAGATCTATCTTTTCTTCATTTGCTTCTCTATCCATGGGCGACCTACAAAGGGGGGATTTGAAGAAGGCAAATGTTAAGAATGTTGTTTCAGTTGGAACAAATAAAGTGGGATGCGAACATCAATGCTTGATATCACATGGTTAACACTCAGACTCGTGATCGACGGCTCAAAGCTGGGAATAAATGTCCCAAGCACCTAAGATCTAACTTGAGAAAAAGATCGAAGGGGCATGATCCTTCACAAAAGTGCTACCCTTTCAAATGTTATTGTAAGAAGCCATTTCTTACATGGTCTCGCCTGGGGCTTTTGGCATGATTCTTTTTCTTTAAATGATATGATGTGTCTTTTCAGAATCTGAAGCTCCCTTGATTCCCATTACTTCATTAAGAAATCTCTAACAATTTTCTCAAGGGATTCTCATCGGGTTCAACAATTTCCATTTCAGTTTAACATTTTTATTTTCAACCTAATTCAAAAAGTAAAATCAAAATAATCTTTAATCTCAATCTTTGGGTGTTAGGCATGTAAAATACATTAGTCGTGATATGCGCAAAAAAAACTTTTTTTCGGACTAAATCAATTAATGTAATGTCAATTCTGCTTCAATCATTGGACACGTGTCTGGCTGCTTANGATCTGGCGATTTTATGGGTGATTTTGAGCTTCTCCATGGCTGGTGAGTTCCTTCCTTTCTTTGCTCTCAATTTTTTGTGCTTTTGTGTTTTTCGCCATCCCATTCTTTTGTTGATGCTATTTTGGAGGGAGGCGGGGCTATTAGATCTATCTTTTCTTCATTTGCTTCTCTGTATATGGGTGACCTACAAAAGGGGATTTGAAGATGGCAAATGCTAAGAATGTTGTTTTAGCTTGAACAAAGATAGTGGGGTGCGAACACTAATGCTTGATATCATATGTTTAACACTCAGACTCATGATCAGCGGCTCAAAGCTTGGAATAAATGTCCCAAGCATCTAAGATCTAACTTGAGAAAAAAATTGAAGGGGCATGATTCTTCACAAAGGTCTTGCCTGGGGCTTTTGGCGGGATTCTTTTACTTTAAGTGATACGACGTGTCTTATCAATGTTGGGTCAACTCCGATAAATACGAAATACTATACATAGAAAGGATAATATCCCTTGATTCACATTACTTCATTAAGAAATCTCTATCAATTTTCTCAAGGGATTCTTATTGGATTCAAAAAATTCTATTTCAGTTTAACTTTTTTATTTACAACCTAATTTAAAAAAGTAAAATCTAAATAATATTTAATCTCAATCTTTGGGTGTTTGGCATGCAAAATACATTAGTCGTGATATGCGCAAAAATAACTTTTTTTTGGACTAAATCAATTAATGTAATGTCAATTCTGCTTCAATCATTGGACACGTGTCTGGCTGCTTAACACCCAAGATTCCAAATTTTCAACGGGTTAATCGGCGGATCAGCTTGACTTGCCCGCACTTGGACGTAACATTTCCCCATCCAGCAGTCGCCCGCACGAAGTTTTCCATGCATCGCCAACACGGCGTCATGCAATTGCTTAATTGATTTCCAACGAGCCCTTGCCGGACCCACGTTTTTAAATGCTCGTGAAAGTAACGCAGGAGTCATAGAGAAATATTCAAGTTATACCCTTTCTACTAATAAACCCACAAATGCACCCGTACTGGATGAGGTGCCTACCACGCATCTAAAAATTTACACGTAAGAAAAAGGTCAAAACAACCGTTGCAGTGTCGTGGTGACGTGTTGGATTCGTGCGTGGCCCATCGANCGCAGGAGGCATAGAGAAATATTCAAATTATACCCTTTCTACTAATAAACCCACAAATGCACCCGTACTGGATGAGGTGCCTCTAAAAATCTACACGTAAAAAAAAGGTCAAAACAACCGTTGCAGTGTCGTGGTGACGTGTTGGATTCGTGCGTGGCCCATCGATGACGCCNTTACGGGATGAGGTGCCTACCATGCATCTAAAAATTTACACGTCAAAAAAAAGGTCAAAACAACCGTTGCAGCGTCGTGGTGACGTGTTGGATTCGTGCGTGGCCCATCGATGACGCCTTCGCAGAAATGGGTTGTGACGCAAAGACAATTTTAATTAATTTAATAAGTGAGCTTATGGGGGTTAAATAAATCCTTAACTACTTTGTGTCTTAAATAGTTCTTACGATTGAGCAAAAATGCGAGTACAACAGGAATTAGTTTACACGAAATTTAAGAAAAAATGATGATAAACACAAAGAGCATTGATATAACAACCCGATAAATATCGCATGGCCTCGTCAGCACCTGCTTTCCCTCTGCTACTATCATGAAGATCAGCAATCACTCAGAATAGAGTTCATCGATATAGGATGCTTGCCGGATTATGATGATCCACCCAATGAGATATTCCTATTTGAGGATAATGTGTCTTCACAATTAGTTTCTTGAAATGAGTAATTGAATATCATTAAAGTAGAAAGAAAGACGCTTGGTCGGCTGAATGAATCCTGGCCGACCGAACAAATTCCGAGCAACCAAATTGAGCAGTTACAAATGTAATGCAGTGTCTAAGGCGGTTAGGAAAATTGAGCGGTGCCAACAGCAGTTATAGGATCATAATAAATGTAATTTAGTTAAAAATATATAAATGTAATGACTTATTAATTATGATAACCCCCCCCCCTTTTTTTACATGAGGACAATCATGTAATTTGTCAGATCTCATCTATGATTTATAAATAGGGGGTTAATTTTCAAGAGAGGGACTCTGGATAGAATTCCGACTAAAACAAGAGATTATCTTAATCTTCATTTTTTCTTCTTTCATTCGACTAACGCTCTATTCATTGGGTATGATATATGACAAATTATGATCTAACATCCTAAAATGTGAAGTGAGTGTGGAATATCGTCTTCAACAAGACGAGGAGTGCGTCAAGGTGAAGGAACACATCAAGGAGAAACATCCAATGTGGAGTCTGCGCGGGCATTTGTGCAATAACAAATCCAAGGGCTCCATGATCGGATGGAAGGTCGAATTGCGGAGCTGGCCCGAGTGGTGCTCGAGGGAAGGGTGCAACC